>JAHHUM010002674.1:0-159255 GCA_036173005.1 Crenichthys baileyi
AAATTTATGTATTTTATTTTATATATGTATAGAAATTAACGCATTTTTAAAAAGCTACATAAAAAACGAAAAAAACCGGTAAAAAAACCTAAAGCAAAAAAATTTTAGGTTTTTTGGTTTTTTTGCAAAAAAAAACCCTTTTTGCCCCAATTTTTTTGTTTTAAAAGTTTTTTTTTAAAAAAGGGAGAAAAAAAAGGGGGCCTTTTTTTAAAAAAATTTAAAAAAAAAGGGGCCATTTTTTTTTTCCCTTTATTTCTTAAAAAAATTAAAGAAAAAATTATTTTTACTTTTTGGGGAAAGGCAAAAAATTTTTGCCAAAGGCATTTGGTGTTTTTTTGGGGAAAAACCATTTCCCCTTCATTTGCCATTGCCAAAAAAAACCCCCAACGGGTTGGTCAGGGTTTAGTAAAAAAAGGCAGTTTTTTAAAGCTTTTTTAAAACGGGGTTTAAATCTACCCTTCCGGGGCAGGGGGATGTGCTTTTTTTGGGCTTTGGGGGCTGGGGGGGGGGGCCCCTTTTGAAACAGAAAATTAAAATTTTGTGTGCGGGGGGAAGGGCCCAATGGTTAAAGCGCATTGAAAAAAACGTAGTGTATTACGCTTTTTATTTTCTGTTTTTTTTTGCTTTTGTTGGGATCGAGGGGGGGGGGGGCCCAATTTTTTTTTTTTTTTACAGGGGGAAATATTTCTTGACCGGAGGTTTCTTTTTTAAATTAAAAAAAAAAAAAACAAAAAAAAAAAAAACTTTCATTTTTTAAAAACAAACCATTTTTTTTAGGGTTTTAAAAAGGACAAAAGGGGCCAATTGGTTTTTAAAAAACCTTTTTTCCTAAAAACCTTAAGATGTTTTCTTTTTAAATCTTTGGGAATTTGAAAATTAGTGTTTTCCCCCCCCCCCCCAAAATTTTTTTTTCCCAAAAAAGGGAATTTCTCTCTTAAAATTGTCTTTTTTTATTTTTTTTTTTTTAAATTTTTTCAAATTTAAAAAAATTTCATTCTTTTTAAATTTAAAACTAATTTCTAAAGGTTTTTTCAAAAAGGGGCAGAAACCTCCCCTCGGGCCCCCAGGGCCCCATCCTATCAAAGCTGCTTTAAAAGATGGGGGGCCCTTTCCTTTTTTTGGCCAAAAAATATCAGAAAAAAAGCTTTTTTTCCCCAAATGTTTTTTCCCCCCAAAAAAGGGGGAATTTGATTTCAGTTTTTCATTTTTGCTTTTTTAAAAAACTTTTAAAAAAAAAAGAATTTTTAAAAAAAAAAGGGGAAAAAAAAAATAAAAACCTTTTTTTTTTAAAAAATATTTTTATAAAATTTACTTTTTTTTTTTAAAAAAATTTTAAATTATTTTTTTTATTTTTTGGGGCAAATTTTTTCCCCACCCCCAGGTGTTCTAAAAGGCACTTAAAACAAAAAGGTTCGGGGAAAAATTTATTTTTCCAAATTTAAAATTTTTAAAAAATTCTTTTAAAACAGGGGGCCGGGTTCGTTTTGGGTTATTTTTTTTTAAAAATTGGAAAAAAAATTTTTTTTCTTTTCAAAGGAAAAAAAACCCACCCAGATTGCTTTTCCAGTCATTTAAATTTTGGGGGGGAAAATTTTTCATTTCCTTTCCCGGGAAGAGCTTAGGACAGGGGGGGGGGAACGGGCCCCCCAGGGGCTTATTTTTCACTTTTCCCCTCTTTTACTGGGGCTTTGCATGTACGACAGTGGGAGGGGGGAAAAATTTCCCCTTTTAAAAACAGGGAAAAAAAAACCTCCGGGCGGGGAAACCCAGGCTAAATTTTTTGAGGGGCCCAATTTTTTCCCCGACCCACGGGGGGTTTAAAGAGAGAAAGGCAGGGGGGGCCAAAAAGAAAAAAAAAAGAGCAAAAATCCGGGGATTTATTTTTCTATGGGAAAAAAAAAGGGAAATTTTTTAAAATGGAGAAAGCCCCTTTTTAGCCCGTTTCAAAACCTAGAAAAAAGGGGAAACGGGAAAAAAAACTCTAAAGCCATTTTTTAAAAGGTTTTGATTTCTGAAAAAAAAGGACATAGATTTTATTTTAACAAAAAAAAAGCTCAGTAAAGGTTGGGGCCATTTTAAAAGGAAAAGAAAAAAAAAGGGTTAAACACTAAAAGGGGGACGGGGCCCATGGGGATCATGGGTTTAAGGGGGGAGCTTTTAATTTGTTGCCAGGCAGAAAGCTGGGGGAGGGGATGTCCCCTCCCAAAAAAAGGGGGGTTCCCCCAGGTGGGAAAAAAAGGGATTTTCGGGGGCCCAGGTTTTAGCTTTCTGGGGAAGAGAAAAGAAGGGGGGGAACAAAAAGGAAAAAAGGCTAAAAAAATAACGGGCAAATAATGAAAAAATTGGGAAAGGGGAAAGTGGGGAAAATTTGTAGGAAGGGTTAAAAAAGGGGGTTTTCTTTAAATGTCCCCCAGAAAAGGCCAAAAACCCTTATGGGGCCGGGCAAAAAAACTACAGGATAGTTTCGGGGGGATAAACAAAGGGGCCACCCCTAACTTTTAAGCTTTATAAAAAAAAGGAAAGGGTTTTTAAAAAAAAAACCCAACCCTTTAAAAAAGAAAAACGGGGTTTTTTCCAAATTTGGGGCCCCCCCTGAGGGTTCTTTGGGTTTATAAAAAAAAAACCCCACAAAAAAACCCTTGGGATATCTCCCTCTGTGGGAAGGGAACCAAAAAACCATTGAAAAAGAGGGGGGGGACAATGAAAAAAAATTAGTGCAATTGCGCATGGTATTTTTTAAATCGGGGGGAAACTTTTGGACTGGGGAGTTGTTTTTTACAGGGGAGACAGCCTTTTGGGAAAAAAAACCCTGCCCTCTTTTGGGCAGGGGTTTTTTTGTAATGGGCCTCTATATTTCCCAGCCTGGGGGTTAAAAAAACGTTTTCCCAAATTTTATTTCCCCATTTAATAAAAAGGGTTTGGGTTTAAATTAAAACCCTTTTTTGTGGGGAAGTTTTCAGTTTTTTCACTTCTGGAGGGAGAGGGGTCCTTTAAAAACAAAAAACCACTAAAAACCAAATAAAACAAACCCTTCAAAAAAAAAAAAGGGGAAACCCCTTTAAAAAACAAAAAAAAATTAAAAAACTCCAAGAAAAAATTAAAAAACTTCTGTAAAATTTAAAAAAAAACGTAAAAAAAATTTTGGGAAAAAAGCAACCCCCCCTGATTAAAAAATCAGTTTCATTTTGCGTTGTAAAAAAATGGGAAATTGGGGACAAACGGGGGGAAATTCTTTGGGGCGTTTTAAGGAAAGGGGGGGCCCCACACTCAAAAAAAAAAGGTAGTGGTTTTTGCAGGGGGGGGGGAACCCCCAAAAACCCACTTCTCATTTCCTAGGGCTTTCGGGGGCTGTGTTTTTGTTTCATTTTTTTAAATTTTGGGGTTGGTGTTTTTTTAACACTCTTTGGTTTTAGCTTTAGGGGGGGGGACTTAAAACCCCCACAAAAAAGGGGCTCATTGGGGTCCGGGCAAAAACCAGGATGGCCTTTCAATGGGGGAAAAGCTGTGGGCAAAAACGGGTTTGGGTTTTTTGGTTGTCTGCCCGGGGGGTATTTTTTTCCAGGGGGTTTGGAGGCCCCTTACCAGGGAACCGGGCCCCTTTAACCGGGGAAGATGGGGGAGGAGGCCGTAGGGGGGGCCCAAAAAAAAACCCCAGGAAAGCGGGGGGACCCCACCCCCCGGCCTTTTTTTGCAAGGGGGGGAAAACGGGGAGGAGCGGGGCCAAAAATCCGGGCAAAAAGGGCCCTTTCCGGGGCAGGGGTTTAAAAAAAAATTGGTGAAATGGGGCCCTTGAAAGAAAAAAAAAAGGGGGTTTTAAAAAATCCGATTTCCTTTTGGGGGGGGGGGAATGGTATGGGGGGGGCCCGGGGACTTTTCCACTTTTTGGGGGGTTTTAGGGCTACGGGGCCCAAAAAACCCCTTCGGGGGAGGGGCCTTGGAAAATTTGCCGGGGAAAAACACCGGGGATTGGAAAAAATTCCCCAATTTGGTTTCCCCTGGGGTTTCCTTTCCCCAGAGGGAAAAGGGGTTTTTCCAAACCGGGACACATGGGGAACAGACGGGGACAAAGATTTCTGGGGGGGACACCGTGGAGAGCCAAAACCCTCCCTGCCGGGGAAAAAACACCCTTTTCAGCATGAGCGGTTTGGGGGAAAGGGGGTTTTCCGTAATGGTTTTGGGGGGGGCCATTTTTTGGGGGTTTTCCAAAACACGGCCCTCCTTTGGTGCTCCCCCCAAGGGGTATTTTTCTGGCCCCCTTTTTAGGGGTTCCCAAAGGGTTTAGATCCTAAAGGAACCCCTTGTGAGCCCCAGGGCGGGTTGGGGGGTTGGGGCCTTGGGTTTTTCCTCCAAAGGGAAAGGGAAAAAAGGGTTTTGGGGAAACCTCATGTGCTGGGTGTGCCAGGCATTTCCCTTTGCAAGATAAAGGGACATTAAAGCTTTTAGTGGGGTTTTTTTCCAAATTTTGGGGGTTGTGACCCCAAAAAATCCGGGCCTTTCCATTGGTTAAAAAAAATTTTTGTTTTTCCATTGATGTTTTTTTTGGGGCCCCTGTACGGGTGACAACCAAGTTTTTTTGGGGAAAAACCTTTGTTGGGCCCTTGGGCCCCCAAGAAGGGGTCCGGGTTAAAAATTCCCCGGGGCCGGGGGTTTTTTTCTGCGGGGATTTTGGGCATTTTTCCCGGGTTCCCATCTTTGGGTTTCCCCCCGGGGAAACCCGGGGCTTCCCCCCCCACATCCAAAGGGGGTTTCCTTTTTTGGGTTTAAAAATTTGGGTTTTAAACCCCTTTAAAGGTTTGTTTTGGCCGGGGTTTTGTTTGGGGGTTTTGGGCCCTGCGAGGGGGGATTTGGTGACCTTTTTCCAGGGTGAAAACCCCGCCTCTGGGCCCCCTTTTGGGGGACGGTTTGGAAAAGGGGGGCACCAGCTCTCCCGCGGACCCATTAGGGGGAATAAGCGGTAAAAAAATGACGGGACTTTAAGTGATTTTTTTTGTAAAAGGGCACTTTAAAACCTTTGGGAAACAGAAAAAAAAGTTTTTCCAAAGGGGGAATTTTTATTTAAAATTTAAATTTGGGGGAAATTTCTGGGGAGGGGTTTTAAAATTTAGTTTTCCCCTTTTATTTTTTTGGGGCGTTTTAAAAAACAAAAAAAAAAAGGTAAAATTTGGAAATTTTGTTTTCCCCCAAGTTAATAAAATTTAAAGGACTTTTTGGAAAGGTTTTCAGGATTTTTTGGAATAACCCCCAAAGAAAAATGTTTTTTATAACCCCAGGGGGGAAAATTTTAAACCCAATTTAAAAACCTTCCCACAGGGGGGTTGGGAGAAAAAAAAAATTTTGTAGGGGGGATTTCATTTTTCCACAAAAAAGTAAAAAAAAAACAAAAGGGCCCATGGGGTTTTCCCACTTTTTTAAAAAAAAGGGAAAAATGGGGTTCCCCCAAAAATAAAAAAATAAAAAAAAAAAAAAAACTGGCAAATTTTTTTCCCGGGTTTTACATAAAAGGAAAAAAAAAAATTTTGGTGGGGTCTCCCGGAGATGTTAGCTCCCCTTTTTCCCGGGGGCCCCCTTTTGGGAATTTTCCCTAGATGGGGGGGAAGGGGCCCGGGGCCCTGATGTTTCCTTTTAGGGGCCGGGGAGGGACCCCCAAATTTAAATCCCCCAACAGTGAGGGGAAGGGAAACCCAGAAAAAAAAAAAAAAGGACGGGAAAAAAATTGAAAGGAAAGGATAAAGGCCCCCTTGGGGGGGAAAGGTTGGGGCTTCTCGGGGTTTGGCCACGGGGGAATTTTCCCCGTCTTTTGGGGGGCCTTTTTTAAAACGGTTTTTCTACGAGGGGGACCGGGCCCCAATTTCCCAAGGAAAAAAGGGTGGTTCCTGGGGAAACCAGGAAGGAAAATCCACATTTAGCCCATTGTTTTTGAGGGAAGGGTGGGGGAAGGGGGGCCAGGGGGGAAAAATTTCTTTTGGGAAAATTCCAAAAAAAACCCTTTTCCCTTTTTGGTTTTTAAAGCGGGAAAAAAGTTTCCCAACTGGTTCTGATCCGGAAAAAAACAAGTGGACCACCTCCTGTCTGAATCCAGACCCATCATTGTCTCAGATCTGACCCATAACGGAGACATCTGCTAACCTCGGGAGTTTTACAGACGCTTCCGCTAAGGTGTAGTCATTTGTTTACAGAGAGAAGAGTAGTGGGGAGAGAACATTACCCTGTGGGACGCCGTTGTTGATGGTTCTTGTTTAGGAGAAGATGCTCCCCAGTCTGAACTGCTGCTGCCGATCACTCAGGAAGCTGGTGATCTACCGACAGGCGGAGGCCGACACTGATCTTCTGGTGTAAGATGTCTGGGTTGAAGTCCACAAACAGGATCCTGGTATGAATCCCTGGATGGTCAAGGTGGTGCAGGATATAGTATAGTCCAAAGCTGACTGCATCATCTGCCAACCTGTTTGCCCTGTATGCAACTGCAGGGGGTCCAGCAGGGGGCATGTGATGTCCTTCAGACGCTTCAGCACCAGTCACTCAAAAGCTTTCATAGCTTTCATGACCACAGAAGTCAGGACTCCAAAATCCAAAAGTCAGCTCTGCCGTGCACCGTAACTGAAGTTTGTCTTGTAAAGTGCCTAGAGATTACATTTGTTGTGAATTGGCTCCATATAAGTAAATGGTATAGAATTATACCCCTACTTGGAAATCTAAATCTTTATTCAAATATTGTTTACTAATCCAGGGGTTATTCTTTTCAGCCCAACTCCTTTCCCTTCGTTATGGTTGACATTTTAAGGCCTAACCCAATGTCCTGGGTCAAACTCAGAACCCAGCCCTGTTGTGTTACATCGATTTTGGCCTGCATTGGTCCATATTTGATCCTGGACCAGGCTAGCAAAATAACTCAAATTGAGTTTTTAACCCTGCAGTTCTTACAGTGAACAGAATGAAAACAGGAAAGCTTCTCAATGCATAGAGGGTTTCCAGCCTTAAGCTAGCTTTATACTTGACGTATAGCGCAAGGGTACACGTGCCAACAGTGATGCAATCGCACTCTCCCCGCCCCTGGATGCTGACTGCGTGCCGCGCTTCATTCAAAATGGACGAATTTAAAGGTGCTCTCGCGGAGCAGGTTTGCCTGTACTGGCATTTATATGATAACGCTATGAGGGATCATAAAGATAATGAAATGGCTTAAAACTCATAGAAGGTGATTGCTCTGGCAATCGGTAGAGGGTTCCGTTCGCCGTAAGACATGGGAAAATTTGCAGGATTGGTTTGTGAAAGCCAAGTCAGTGCAATAAGTTGTGATCCATGTGGAAACAAATCAGTTCCACCCATCGTACTAGAGCCTCTGGTTATGTAGTTTACCTCCACCTGTTTTTTTGGAGACTACTGCACCAGTGTCAGTGTCAAGTATAAACACCTACAGCGCTTGTTCAGGTTCACGCGCAGTGGAGTCCTGCACAACACTGAAGCTTGACTATAATTGAATTTTTACACCGTAGTTAAAGGAGAATGAGGCTGAGGGCTTGTCAGAACCAGAGCCTTATTTAAAATAAAATGTGGGGGGCATTGTGTTGTGTACGATGGAGAGTGCCCCCCATACAGAGAGCAAACGTCTTGGGTTTGGTTCCTGACCTCGAGACCTTTGCCCATTTTCTGTCTGGTAACTGTCAATAAAGCCCACTAGTGCAAAAAAATATTTAAATAAAAGAAAAAGGAAATGAAATGTCAATTCTAGAGTTTGTCACGAAGGTAGCCTGTGAGGATAAACTGCAGGGTAAATGTATGAGGCAGCAGACACCCAATGGATGTTTCTGTTGCCTCATACAGGAGGAAAAGTAAGGACCATCATGGAAGGATGAGCTCCTGCACTGGCTGTTTCAGCAAGAAGGCACAGCAGAGACTCTACTTTCTGTGGTAACTCAAAAACTACAACCTTCCACAGGAGGTGCTGGTCATCTTCTACACTTCAGTTATTCAGTCTGTCTTGTGTTCATCCATCACTGTGTGGTTTGGCTCATCTACAAAACAAGACTGGTCCAAACTGCAACAAACATTTAGGTCTGCAGAGAGGATCATCAGGGCCTTTCCAGCAAGTTTCAGTAGAACTGAAGGATAGCAAAGAGGCACTAATTATAGCAGCACAAGAACCACTGCAGTAGATTCTTTTCTACCACACCACACAGGAACCAGTATACAGGCAAGTCGTGGCAAAAGTAACCTACCTACCTATCATGTAGCTTGGGATGGGATATAATTTTCTTTGCTGGGCTATCGAACGATTTGCCAAAACTAACTGGAGGCCGACTGAAGGTCCTTTTCCATAACCTCTCCAAATACCTCTCACGTTGGGTTGCTTCAGACAACAGCTCCTGGAAGTTGTATCTGCAATGGAGACCATGAAAATGACATGAAAAGCACTGCAGCCATTCCTTGCCTTAGTTAGAGTCAGTGTTAATTATTCAACAATCAGAAAGAGCCTGGGCAGGAATGGTATCCATGGGAGAGTTCCAGGAACAGGAACAATTCTGACCAAAAAGAACACAAAGTTCCACCTCACATTTTCCAAAATAACATCTTCGTGATCCCCAAGACTTTTGAGAAAATATAGACTATTGATACAGATGTGTAACACAAGAATGTTAAATTCTCAGTAAATCTTGGTGCTGGTAGTGTAATGGCCTTGGGCTGCTCTGCTTTTTTCTGGACCTGGACGACTTGGCATAATTGATTAAACTATAACATCTGCTCTTTAGCTGAAAATCTTCTCATAGCTCATAACTCTCCAAAGTTGCTGACATAAAACAATCCTGGAATGGGCCAAAATTCCTCAAGAGATATAAAGATTCTTTGCTTCATGTCAGTTTTTGTGGCCAAAGGTGACACAATTAGTTATTAGGTAAAGTACTATTATTTATTTTTTCACATATGGCCAGGTTGCTTTAAAAAGCATTTTTTCCATAGATGCATACAATCAGTTTGAAAACAAGTTTTCTTATTTACACAGGTTATCTTTGTCTGATATTAAAATCTGTTTAGTGAAATGGAACATTTACTTGTGACAAAAAAAAAAGACATACAGAAGAAATCTAAAAACTTTTTCACAGCACTATACAGTTTTCTGTGCTCCATACAGCTGAAGAAAATTCTGCTCACTCTTACTTTCTTGTTCTCTACAGACTTTAAACTGGTAGGAGCAGCACAACATTTTGAAACTGCAACTTTTTCAACTTTTTTTTTACATAAAATCATATTTCACCACATTAACCTTTACATAGCTACCGCTCTAGCAAAGGTTTTTATTTATTTAGTTTATTTTTCCTATGGGTAACCACACATTTACAATGAGGGGTTTAATATTTTTGCTTAAGTGAAAAATAACTTCCTCACAAAAACAATCAAGTTGACTGTGACAATTTCAGTTAGCTTTATTGCCATCACTGGTAGCAATTTATGTTAAGACATGGAATATTAGATGTCTTCCTTCAGGTTAAGTTGTTCTGGGGAAACAGGAGTTTTTACACAGTTGGCAAATGCTAAACTCTGTCTTAACTGAGGTCAAGCGGTATTAACTTTTAACTTTTGTATTAACTTTTAGTAGAGTTTTTCTTTCTTTGTTCACTGAATAAACCAAAGTTACATGTTTTGTCTTTAATGCCTTCATTAATATACATCAAATCATGTGATTGTTACAGGCCCATACCATAGGAGAGCCTGGCCTTTTCACTTCTTAACAGTAACAGTTTATTTTACAAAATATAATATTTCTCCCTAAAAACAACTAGAGTACTGATTCATGATCTGATCAATGGTTCCAATATGTGATAGTCCATCCTAGGTGCCTAATTATCCTTAAGCCCGAGCCCCCAACTTGAGCCTCAGAGGTGGTGGCTGGCTGGGGCTGAACTCTGGCCAGAAGGCATCTGTTACTCAACAACATCTGTTCCTGTTACTCTCTTTCTCCCAGGATGCCGAGGGACATGCGGACTCTCCCAAGGGTGGTCTTTTGTGTGCTCCATTGTCAATTCCATCATTGTCTGCTGAAGTCTGTTCCTCTAATGGTGCCGGGTTGTAAACCTAAGCAGAAGCCCGCAGTGCTGGGCTGATGATTTACAGTCACTCGCATCTAAACACAATCACCATCATTGTAGGGAACAAAAGAAAGATTATAAGCAGGGATTTAGTAAGTGAAATAAAAATTGAAAGGTTTAAATTTTGGTTTGGTTGTTTTGGATTCCCAGATTAATCAAAAACTTTTCCCAATGAGCTTTCCAGCTGAGAGGAAAGAATAAAAGCATTGATTTTAGCATCAAAGCAGCCAATATAAGTTTTAGTTGTGAAAAATAGGAAGTGTGTAAAGCTGAAACCCAACTGTGGGAAGTCGATTAGGCGCTACTCTCCACTGATCTAAATTTCAAAGCCATGATTTACCTGATATTGGAAGTAGAAACAAGAGTGGTAAATCTAGTGTAAGGAGATTGTTTTCATTGAATAGACCTCCTTGCTCGTCTCCAGGGAGACACTTTCAACTTCCAGCATTAGCCAAGAGAATCGGCATAAAAAAGCCCATCATGGGGTCGTCAGGGGAAGACAGCAGATGTTGGTGATTAACTTTGCTCACAGAGCCCTTAAGGAAGTCTTTGCTGGGAGTGCTCGCAGATCCACAGAAAGTTGGACACAATGAAATGTTATGTTTAGCAATATTTATTTGGAAAAATAGTCTTGGCTAATTCCTTCATTCACAAACAGTAAACTGTTACATTTTCATTTTAAATAACATTTTCTTAAAAAAAAAATGTAAGAAAAACAAAAAATCCCATTCACATGAAGTGCCTTTGCAAATATTTAAAAAAGCAACTTAAATAATTATAACATCACAAATATACATTAGAAAATAAAAATAACACAAGATTTTTAAATTAACATAAATTAAATCATAATTTTAAATCATAACATTTTCTCGGGTTTATTTTACAAAAAGGACAATCTGTATCAAAAGGAAACATTTAAAAAGACATTTTTTTTCTGAAACAATACTATATCATAAATGGTTTGGAGGACTTGGGGGAGAAAACGCACTTCAGTTAACACAGTCATCAAGTATACATACAGTCTTCACAATGGTAGCGATGGGTGCACAGCCCATGTAAAGCCCCTTGTGAAAGAGCAGGCCAGTATGGCCAAACATCCACCGTTTGATGCAGTTCCTGCGCTCAGCAACAGCTTGTGGGTTAGAGAAAAGGCCTGGCTGCAAATGTTGCATAAACAAAACTTGTAGCATACTCTATTGCCATGAGGCAATGGTTGCTTATATATAATCTCCAATGAAAGGCAGAACGGAAAGCTTATTGACAGTTTTCGATCCACTGTAAACTTTATTTTTTGTATTTAAATCAGTTTAAAAAATGTTTTACCACGCCAGTTCTTATCCCACAGGCCGCCGCTGCCTACACTTAGTTACCAGTAGAGAACCAGCTCACTCTGAATATCAGTTAAACGTCTCTGTATCAGCAGCAGTCTCAAGGCGGGACATCTCCCCCTAGGGTTAGAGCAGCATCTGAAGGAGCATAAAAACTCTCCCATAGAGCAAATGAGCAACCGGCAGCCCATTTGTGGCTTCTTACACCTGGAGATGCACAGGTAGAAAAATAAACAGAAATTAGAGTTTGTTTAACTCGATGACCATGGACAAAAATGTGAGTACCTCTGAAAATTCAATAAACTCCAAGAGAACTTACCTCAGTTGCAATTATACATTCGTCCTTCTCCTCTGACATCACAAACACAGATTTGTACTTGGTGTCCGCACATGCAGACAGTTCTGGGGCTCTCTTTTCTGATGCATCACTATGAGGACAGAAAAAACACAAAGTTAGCTTTATTATTTTGACAGCTTTGGTGTCACTCTGAACTTGACAGACTGTCAGCTTCTTGTTAGATATTTACCATTTCAAACGTTTACTGTGTTTCTCGTCAAACTCCAATGAGTCCAAGGATTGATACTTGTCCTCGCTGGCTGCCTCCAGCATGGCCTCCTTAGCCGCCTGCTCGTAGTTCACCTCCCGTACCAGGTTGTAGTCTGAAGGTGGATGCCTGCTTTTGTAGCTGCTCCTTTCTGGTGAAGAGCCTTCATCAGGATTGCCGCTGCAGAAGTCCATCTTTTTATTGATGTTTTTGACACCTGGCATTGGCATCACGCTGATCGCCAGGTCCCTGTCACCGCGGTGACAGTTGTTGGTCAGATTATTTATTGTCTCTCCTTCACCCACAGTCTCCACCTGAACACTGTGCTGAGCTTTCGATCGGAAAAATCCAACCAGCACGGCGCATCCTGCCAGCAGCAGAAGCACCATGGCCACACCAGATCCAATGGCCATCCAGGGAACCTCTGAGCCTCGGATCGCAGCGTGCTCCGGAAGCAAGAACTGGCAGTTTCTGCCTCCATACCCAGGAACACAAGCGCAGACGTAGCGGTTGTTTCTTTCATGGCAGGTGGCACCGTTGTGGCAAGGGTTATGCTCACAGCGACTGATGGGGGAACTGCAGTTGCGGCCGGTGTATCCAGGTGGGCAGGTGCAGGTATAGCCGTTGGGATCTTCCTGGCATGTCCCACCATTCTGACAAGGGTAGGCTGAGCAAACATCCCCTGTCTGGTCGCACTTCATACCAGTGTAACCCTCTGGACACTGGCACAGGTATGAGTTGACTAGATCCACACAGCGGGCACCTAGGAACAGAGGAAAAGCCTTGTTTATTGTTTGTTCTTCATAAAGATGACAAACTTTAAAAGGTATAGTATGTTGAGATTCAAGAACACTGACATGCTCTCCTTGTAGCTTTACATCAAAATATGAAGTCAATAGGGTTGCAGTGTCTCTTACCATTGGAGCAGGGACTGGAGGTACAGTGGTCAATCTTTTTCTCACAGTTGAATCCTGCATATCCAGTGGGGCACTGGCAGAAATAGCCTCCATCAGGGTTGTCAGCACAGCGGCCTCCATTGGAGCAAGGCCCATCGGCACACGTCATGGCACTTAACTCGCAGTTGTTGCCATAGAAACCATGAGGGCAACTGCACTTATATGTATTTTCTAAATCCTGTGTGGGGAGAATAATCATACAGGGTTGACATCAAGATTTTCCTTGCTGCTGCATCTGTATTTATACATCAGACTTTTTCTATACATGCAATCTTTTAGAGGCTTCTTTGGTTTTGTCTGAAGTAGTTGTGCAGGTGATTAGTTACATTTAGACATCACTCCGATAGGGTGTTTTAATTCTTCCATCAACCAAACTTACAGTGCAGCTTCCCCCGTTGCGGCAGGGGCTTCCAGCACATTCGTTGACCTTGATCTCACAGCTGGCCCCAGTAAACCCAGGCTTGCAGGAACAGGTGTAGCTGCCCTGACCAGTGTTGCTGCAAGTGGCTCCATTCATGCATGGCTTGTGGTGAGTGCAGTAGTTAAGATCTGGAAAGACACAGCAGAACATGTGGATTAGGCAACATATGGTGGGGCCAAAGTGACAGAATGCCTTTTGTCTTCCATTACATTTGACTAAATCTCTTGTTAGGTATTCTGGCCCCCTGTCAGTGGCATTCATCTTCACACATTAATTGTTTTGGTATTTGTACCAGTACAGCAACGCTTTTGTGCCACTAAAATGATATCTTAGAAGATTTTTAGGGAGGAACATCAATCATTTGTGGCAAACTGTCAGTTAACACTTGGGTAATGCTGAAACAAACCCAGCTCTGTTGGTTTAGAAGTCCCAATCAATCCCAAGATGCCAGGACACATCAGCCCATCAACCAGTTGCAGTTTTCCCCATCTTCTGTCTGTCCCCAGCTCTCATGAGACCTAGTCCTCACCTTGGTTACAGAACAACCCCCCCCAGCCCTCCTGACAGTTGCACTGCCAGGGCTGCTGGCAGGTCCCGTGGAGACAGCCCGGGTAACGAATGCACTCATCACAGTAGCGGCCCTTGAATCCCACTCTGCATCTGTTGTTGTCCAATTAAGAGGGAACACACCGGTCAGTCCACTCATGTTACATCATGTGTGCTGCTGTTTCATTAATCAGAGAAGACTTACTTGCACTCGCCAGGTTTTTCGCAGAAGCCGTGCTCCTCATCACATCCCGGCAGACAGATCGCTGGGCAGCAAGAGAAAGTAAAAGTTTCCACTTATAAAACCATGTAAACTTAAACACAAGTTTGTCACTTATATTTATTTTTAGAGACGGAAATGCTAACTCCCAACATGTAGCTAAGATAAAGTGTTGAATTCTTCCTAAACTTTTAAACTGTTTCTTCAAACTTAGTGTCCTAATCTCATTGCCAGAACTTTCTTTTTGACATACTGCAGAGACAAAGAAAGAGAGTGCGTGAATGTGTGTGTACCCCTAAGTGCACACACAGACCCCCAAACCCACCCCATCACCCTCCCTTTTTTCTTCTTCTCCTTTGCTGCAGGTCAAAACTCTTTTATTCATTCTCCCGGGATACACACACACACACACACACCCTCTCTCTAACAGACACACACACACGCTCCCCTTAATGTCTCAGATTGGGGCAGATAAGAGTGGACAGCTGGCGAGTGTGTTGCCAGTGCGCGACAGCTGCCCCATTGTTTCCTCTCTGCCGGCAGCTGCCCACTTCAAACAATACCACCCCCGCCTCCGCCAATCAGCGTCCAGCCCACTCCTGGGGCAGCGAATTGGAAAGCAGCATGTAAAATTATGGCACGCGTGAGATTATTCCAAAAAACTTTCCTTAGAATAAATCAAGTAGTCATGGGTGTGTGTGTGTGAGTGTGTGTCTGTATGTGCGCGCGTGTGTATAGGGGGAGGCAGGGGGGCTGGGGACGCGTGGTGTTTACCCACAAGATCCCTTCTAACGGCACTTAGAGCCTCCGACTAGCGAACAGACACAGAAATGCCCCTTTTTTAAACTTTTTTTTCTTTATTTGAATAAAATACAGTCACAGATCAAATATATCAGTTTGTGTTTAAGCATTGACAACCCCATGTTCTTGAATCATCTCAGATTTTTGATTCAAAATCGTTACGATAAGTTCCATTTATGTATTAAAATTTTATAAAAGTTATATTTGATGTTTCCTTCACCCAGTTCCTACTTATGCAGCAGTAAAAAGCTTGGGGACTTACGTTCTGTACAGTACTGGCCCTTCCACCCGGCGTCACACACAATCTCCCCGCGTTCTCCACAGGTGAAGTGTCCAAAAGCGTCGTCTCTGGGCCGGCAGAACACAGAGCAGCCATCCCCGTAGTAGTGCTCATCGCACACAAAGCGGTATGAGTACTTGAGTTCGGTTCTCCCTGCAGTGTGCAGGTCCTGGGACCAGTCCTCTCCCACCGTCAGATGCCTCTGGGTGGTCATTGTGCTAATAACACGCTCTGGATTCTCTAAAAAGTGGGCATGTAAAAAAACCAGGTGAGTGCTTGGATATGTTTGTGGAAAGGAGTGGAATGGGATTTAGTTCCTACCTGTGGAGAGGTCGTCTTTGGAGTCGGTGTGTAACGCTTCAATGATCAGTGAGAAGGTCCCCTGGGAACGCAAATGGCTTGGTAAGACAGGTGGCCAGCGGAAGCGTGGTGATAACACCAAGCAGCTAAAGACCCCAGGTGACAGTGACATACTTACTACTCTGAATGCAAAGTGTCTAGCCCAATCTGGTAAAACAAAATACCCCTGTCCTAAACTTTATGTTCCCTTATGCTGTGACCATTGTGCACACTTTTACGCACAGATTCAAATAAAACAGCCCAAATCACAGCCTCATTTTCAATTGTAGCTTATAAAAGTGAATCAAAGGGCTGCAGAATTTACCGGCCATGTGAAGCCGAAGTTAATCCTAACGGGATTGCTGAATGAACTCTCCGGTATGACATCGGGAACCTGGAAGGAGTTGGAGCCAAGGACGGGTGTCACAGCACTGCCATAGGTGCAAGGTGGCTCTGGGGAGGCGTTGGGCTGGTAGTGCTTCAGACAGATCCTGAAGAAGGTCTTACATTCGCACTGCTGCTGGAAGGAGGAGATCAAGCCTCCTTTGCAGCAGTTATTGTTGCCCTGTGCCCCCTTCTTGTTAAGAAACTCTTGCAGCTTCAGCTCAAAAACTCCTGAACAAAACCCCTGCGAAAGAAATAAGCTTGTTATAATAACACATGCACATTGTGTGCTTAGGTGTTTGCATGTGTGTGTCTCTGTGCATGTTGTGGTGGTGGATGGAGGGGAGAGAACGGAGGTGCTGCATTATGTATTATTGTGGGAGAGAATTAGGATTTGAAGACCTACCTGGCACAGCAACATGAACATGACAGTGAGAGTCAGCAGAATGACGCGCCCCATATTTAATAAATACATAATAAATAAGGAATAAATAAAGTAAAAACTATGGGGACTTGGCTGGTCCTCAGGGTGCCTCCTCCTGTTCAGTCCTCTTGAGAAAGATGCATTGAGCACGTTTGTGTTGTTTCAGTCAACTGCTGCTGCTGCTGCTTGCCCCACTGAAGGGTTTCATGTCCCGTGGAACTAATGAGGATAAATCCCAAAACTTAGAAGATGAAGACAAAGAGGAAAAAAATTTACTTCTGGGAGGTTCTAGAGCAGGTGAAAAGAAAAGCCCTCCTCTGGAAGGATGAAAAGCTTAAATCCAGAGCGTAAAGATGATGTGTGTGATGAATTTCAGTCTTTTCTTTTCTGTGAAGGTCTAACCCGAGGATGGATTTGTCATTGGTCCAGCATGCTTCCTTCAGCCTCCCTCTCAATGTCTCTTCTCACTGTGAACTGTGCGTCTGTCTCCGGCCAAGGCCGCCTGCAGCCTGTTTTATATGGCCTGACACTTGCTATGGTAATAACATGCAAATTGGCCCCTCCTCCTCTTCTTGCCAGACCCTTACCTCCCACTGAGCAGTTTCTGGACTGAAAATAAGTCTAAACCACCTTCAAGAAGTTTTAGCCTCAGCTAAAATGTTCTAAAACTAAAAGTTTGCTAGACAAACCAGATTTATACGTACACTAAAATCTGCATTTAATGGGTGTCACAAATGGGCAGCAATCTACAGTGTCAACAGGGGAATCACTCATGAGATCTCTGCTTTCAAGGAATATTTACATTTTAAGTTAACTAGAAAATTCAATTCAAAACAGTTTCCAATAAAGTTATATAGACAGATTCCATTACACAAAGATACCGAACCAATGGAACAATATAAAGATCACACCTGTCTGCTGCAGATACATGAACAGACTAAATAGCAATGACTCCCACTATTTATACATGTTCATTCTCTGCAGTTTGGAAAGTTGATGAACTCCTTCTATACCCTTCAGAGGTGGAAGGATGGGTTAATAGGAAGATGAAATCATGTTGAATTCGGCTGTTCTGGATATTTGGATATAATGTTCCCCAACCCCCTACTCCCGCCCACCGAAGACAGGGAAAAAGTAGCTACACACGTGGTTAATGGCACATGGTTGCATTGATCCGCCCAGCTGTTGCCTCAGTGCAGAGGCTTCTTTGTTTGAACATCGTTGATTTCTAAAGTTCTCCATCACCAAAAAATGAGGAAAACCGTTTCCTGATCAAACCCTGACTAAGTTGGGGAAGCTAATTGTTTTTCTCCCATCTCTCGCTCCATCCCCATTTTGTTTCGGCATAAACAACCTCTAAATTTCGCAGTTTCTAGCTTTTGGAAAACTTTGCGCTTTAAAAAATGTTTAAAAAAGTATTCATTGGCAGAGCTACGCAGCAAGCTAAATGACTCAAGGGGCCGGACTTTTGCTGTTCTGCATCTATTTTGCTCCGAGCGTCTTGTTCTCCGAGCTATCAAAAACGACGTGTGTGTGTGCGCGCGCACTTGAGTCGCTCGCGTGGCCGACATGAGGGAGAAGTTTGGTCATTGTGTGCGGGGAGTTCGCTACTCCCTCTGTCCTCAGCTGTATGGTAATTCAAAGAACACCTGCTCTCTCCTCAGAAACAGAATCTCTGGGCTGCGCGCTCACACACTTTTATGTCACACCAAACAGAAAAGCCTCCTTTAAATAGCTTTGTTCATCTATCATCTTTAAATACTGACTGAAAACGGACTGACTTTGTGAGGACAGAACTTCAAAACCAATCGTTTATTAAGCTAAGTTTTATTTGTGTGTTGTGTGCACGAAAGTGATGTGTGCTCGCACATTTCGTGCGTGGCCTCGTAATAACACGCAAGAAGGTGGGGGGTTGTGGATTAATTAGGTCGTTCATTTGGTGGTTTTTCTGCTGTATAATTATTTCTATCACCACGCTGCTTAGTCTGAATATATAGCACACTCACTTTGCTACACATTGGGAGTTTTACCTTGGGAGTTTTACATTTAGCTAGTTTGCAAGCTATAGGCACCCAATGCACATAACCGTTTGTCACTGTACGCAGTAGCCTAGCTAAAAAGAAAATCATCCTCTATGTGAAATGTAGTTCTTCACACAACACAGCTAGAAAACAATTTTGTTTTGACATAATCAAGTCCATTTGTTTACAATTTTAACTCATAACCTTATTAGGTTTCCTCATCCATCCATCCATCATTTCCAAGCAGATTGCCGGAACCACCACTCTTGTCTTGACCCCTTTTCAATGCAGAGGAGACACGCACAGATCTTGTTGGGATGTTCTACACCATCCGTGATCGGAGATCATACTCTTGATCTTCATTACAAGGTCGTGTTTTACGCCCCCACCTCCGCTCACAAACTTACCCTAGTAGCGTAGCTTCCCTCTATTTACCTGCCGCTTGCCCCCGCCCTGCTTCCTACAACTCCCCCCCCTTTCATTCTTACATCCCTGCCGCAGAGCAGGTTACCTCCTTCCCGCCTTCTGCCTTCTCATTATGTAAAGCAAAGCGACCTATCTTGTCACAACCACGGGTCAACGTCTTATTTAATGTTTGGCTCCTTCATTTCACAGAAGAAGGCCAACCCACATCACGTTTTGGACGACCCTGCTATCAACTATTTACATAACTTCCAGGAAATGCTAGTAGAAACTTATAATAATGTAATACAAAGATAAACATTTATCCATGGCCCCCAATTCGCTGTGAGTCTTGCATACTGTATGGGTA
Organism: Crenichthys baileyi; assembly: GCA_036173005.1. Lineage (NCBI taxonomy): Eukaryota > Metazoa > Chordata > Actinopteri > Cyprinodontiformes > Goodeidae > Crenichthys > Crenichthys baileyi. Next base: position 19,120 of record JAHHUM010002674.1, read on the forward strand.
CCACTTTGGCTGACAAAACAGCGGCATCCGACTTTGCCCAACCGCACCCATTGTACACCCCACCAAAAGTCCAATTCAGACACCTTTTTCTACCACACTCCCCGCGAATATTTGCTCTTCCGCGTCCCCATCCCTCGGCCGAGGGTTCGCCTCTCGCTCTCTCTTATCCTTTGCCCTCAATTCTGCCCACCAGCCTTATCGCATCCCGCATCGCATTTTGCACATCGATCCGCGGGTTTTATCTCTCGCTCTATTTTGCGGCCTACATCGCGCCGGCTTTCGTGAACACGGCCTTTCGTTTCCCCCGCATCCTCCCGCCTCGCCTTCGCTCCTGGAACCCCCCCCGCACCTCCCCCTACACTTCATGTAAATCATCTCTCTCCTTGTCACGTCTATTCTCAACTGGACCATCGGCTGTACCGGATAAGCATGCTTCAAGGCCTAGACCCAGCCACCATTATGGAGGAAGCTCACCCGTTTAGATTGCTTGTATCTTGAAACACCGGTATGTCCCTCTGTCTACTGATCCACCATTTCATGATGATAGGACAATTTAGGGTACAACAGAGCAGTTGGACAGGGGGAACAGTAAACCCACACATGAGCTTTACTCGCTGTTTTGCATACATCCTTCCCAGATCCACGCGAGAGCCCCCAGTCTGGTACAGTGGACATTTATACCCCACGCAACCCGATCCTGAGCTCTAAATAAGCTAAATATGAACAAATCACAAAAATACCTATGTTAACAAAATTTAATTAACTTATTTAACTCTGTTGAAACGTTAATTAGGCTCCACCTTAACCAGAATGTGATTTTTCTATTTTTACCCCAGTTTCAACCCTTCTTCAGGATCAGTTAGGTGGCTTACTAACTTACTCTCTCGTTTGTGTATTTAATACTTAATGAGTAAAGCAGGGTACAACTTGGTGAAAAAGTCGCCAGTCCATATCCCGGGAACACCCAGACCGACCACACAACGCCCAGGCACGCACCACACTTTCACGTCAATACGTGAATAAATTTAGCGCATAACATCTCTAACTTTAGGTAATCTTACTTATGATTCATGCAGCTCTGGGACCGCCTCTGTCCAAGAGAACACCGACCCCACAACCCCCCCCATCAACCGGTTCCATTTAAATGAACCATTGTACAAGACTCCAAATAGAACCAGGACCTGTCGGTTTGCGGATTTTGATACCCCCTGTGATCCTTTCTCACTGCCATGATGGACCAAACCAGTGCAACGCACTATTCACCACATCCTATCAACCTAGGCAATAGGACATCCAACTGAACGCAAAGTACTACCCCTGCTCACCCTCCCTCCCCTAGTGATCAACTTTAATAAACCCGAGCCGAGAAAGTTGCCAGCCCTTAGGTGCTCTGCTAACTTAAATGCTTCTACCCATGGAGTCCACTGATCATGGCTCAGGCCCCCCTGGGCATATAGAAACTTTTGCTACCCCTAGGCATTTTCAGCACATTATGGTTTGTGCTCAGAGGGGGGTTGCGGTCAAGGTCACATACTTGACTGTATGCACTTAAAGATTTAATTACGGCAGACAACATTGTGTGCTACGTGAGTGTGTTATGGTGACCAACTTACAGTAAATACTTGCATACCGGAGCACGGCCTTTGTTTCCAATGTAAGCCCTAAATTTTACCTCATAATATATCTCATTTCACCCCCACCAATCTTTTCATCATAATACAAAGATAGGCTGTATGCTACGATTTTTAAAAAAAATAGGTACCCCCTCATTCACCGTCTCCTCTTTTTTAATTTATTTTTGGAAGCAAGGTTTCCCCAGTTTACTACAGGCAAATCAATCCGTAATAAACCCCCCACAGTAAAACTAGATCATTCCAAAACACCAGTTTCTGGGTTTTCTATAAGGGTAGAAAATTTTTCTGGCCGGACTAGTCTACCGGCCCTTCTTATTTGGAACAGGTAAAAAAAATACATAATAATCAACCTATAAAACAACCATAGGTGCACAGTGAGGTGGGTTTTATATGCCTTAGTTGCAATCTGTCCAGGCAAACAGACTGTACGAATTAGGATTTCCACCCATGCGCTGAACCATAATACAAGCAAAACACATCGGGGTAACGGGGCTTCCACGCCACGACGGCGGGGAGTGTGACCCGCTGATGTGTGTACACATAAACCGTATATGGCTCAGATTTATTGGATCTGTCAAAAACAGCACGAGACACCCAACACCTTACACCAATAATACAACCAGCACGCCACGTACTCTACAAAATAGTATTTTTACTTCTTTACTCGGCTACCACTATTGCTTCATTTCCCAATTCAATGCCGAGCCCCTTCGGAAAAATCCAGTATCACTCAAACTCCCAACCTCTACCCCTACCATAACAGAACATAACCCTACATGCCTACTCACATAATCCAAAAGAACTAAAACACCATTATAGTCCATTAAAAACTTAATTCCTTCCATTACTATTTTCGAAAAAATCTGTCCTTATTTATCTGGTCCCAGATATACAAAAGGATTTGTCTCATTTCATTAATATAAACTAAAACACACCATTTGTTCATCTCGTCACCTCCGTTTTGGTTCATTCTAAATGAGGACTTACGCACACCACCAGAGCAGGCCCCCAAAACGAGTTCCCGGCTGCAATCTTCTCACCGCCTCTTAATGTACAGGACGTATAACCCTCACACTGTCGCCCCCAATCTTACCTTTTCTCTGCCGATTTCACGTCCACTTTCCTTTTCCCAAGGTTAAAGTTGTATATACTGCGCCCTTAACCCTGCTTTTAAATACAAATTACATACCACATAAAAGTAAAGTATTTCAAGTTTTTTATTCCATTGTAAATTTTTGGATGAAATCCTGGCTTACAGGTAAAGAAAACACACCCCACAAATTTCCAGTGCCCCTAGAATTAGAATAATTTACAATTAGGCACCAATCATCAAACAGTGGATGCTCTTAAAGCGCAAAAATGTCAGGGTTTCTGAAAAAAAAGTATGTCATTTCATATTGCCCCACTTCCAAATGCTTGGTTGGGCATCATCCTTGCCATGTCAATTTACTTGCAACCAAATGCACCGTGTTATAAAGGCGACAGCCTTGTGTGGCACTGCGTAACGGGGGTAAATGATACCCTGGCCTCATTTGTCTTGTTGGGTCTGGTGTCTCCTCCCCAAATCCTTTCCTCTTGAACCAAAAAAGCCCATTTGAATCTCTATGGGGTTAGGGTCAGGGAGTTTTGCTGGGCCAATCAAGGAGCAGAAAAAAACATCATTGGGACATTTGAAAAAAACCAAGCCTTTTTTTGGCCACCCTTTTCGGCACGTGTGGGGCATGGTTGGCCACAGATCCTTTGCTAGAACTTGGGCAACCTGCAAAAAAATCAGCACATGATACACATCGCTCACAGCGCTGGTCAGCAAGGGGAAGCAGGGAAGCCCCTTTGAAGTTGCTCTAGAAATTCTCCTGGTTAGGATGGCCTTCGCCTGCATTTGACTTGTGGGACCTTCAGGAAAAGCCACAGTGCGCGACCCAAACCAACCCTAGCAGATGCCCACACTGGTACATCCCCAAAAACCATCAAATTGGCCTGTTTAGAATCACTACCTCACACACTGGATCTCAAAGCAATCGTTGACCCTTTCTATGTGCCTCTCCACTTTCTTTCCTCTCACGATTACTCTTGGGGACACTTTTGATTTTTCTATTCCAAATGAAAATTGGCAGTACCGGTTCCACGTTTCATCTGCCCACAAACAGGAGATAGGGGGACCCAACTGAGCAACTCACTAAATCCAGTTCATCATCGTATCCATTAAGCCCAGGGTTAAGGATGGTTTTCTGGGATCGTTCGTTATTCACCCGCGTCCTCCGGAGAGTGGCTTGGGGGGGACCCACAAGGGGATATGTGTGCATTTGGTCTAGCCAATGGGTCTAGTATTTCCCTTCTGTGTGTTGGTGGCTCTTGGAAAACACTCGGGCCTCCAAGTCCTCAGGTCCAACTTTTCACTATGATAACGCATCCCCCAACATCCCTTGAATACCAGGTATCTCTTTTGCTTTGACCTTCCAGAGTTCCATCTCAAGGGCTTCGTGGTTCTTCTCTCTAATTTGCTGGTGCAGCTCTATTTCTCTACCCCACCACATATTCCTTCCTTTTACACTCAATTTTCTGTTAATGTTGCTCTGGAAAAGACAATGGTGGAGGGGGGGCCGTCTAAAACCGGCTCAAGGATACACCGCCCCTGCAGGTCGTTTATAGTGAGGTTAAACTTAGGCTGATTAAAAAAAGGGTTATGGACAAACTCACCCACTGTACGTGTCCATAACTAATTTAAACTTTTTTCATCCCCCCCACCCCTTTCCCTCTCCCCCCCCCCTGAGGTATTCATAAATTTCCCCTAGAGGTACCTACTGGGACATGTTTTAGTGTTTTAATTACTCTCGTAAACGACCATTAATTACCATCAGTGAAAATTATTAAGGAAAACAAACACTAGGCTTGGAACATATGTATCCACCTCTATAGTGGTTATTGATTCCTATTTTGGACTAATATTATTTCACTGTTCTGTGAGACGATGAGACTTTTTCTCTATTTCGTTCAGGGATGGTTACCCTTGTATGCTGAGGCCCAAGGTGTAGCAGATGATTTTGACAAGGGGACAAACACACCACATGAGTTAAAAATCCAGAGGGGAATCACGCTATTTTGCCCAGGCTTGGCATGGCCCCAAAGAGGAAGGCGCAAGAGGCCCCCTATTTTATCAGAGGCCCCCTATCGTTGGCAGCAGCTCTGTGCCTAGGGAAAAAAAAAAAAGAGCAAACGCAGGGAACAAACACACAAGAGTGAGATCCAAGGTGACAGATATTCTTTACAGAAAAAAACTCCACACTAAATTCCTACTAATGATTGAACCCCTCAGGAAACAAAAGAATATAACTCACCTAGACCTCCCCTGAGAGACAGATTACATACTAACCCTTTTAATTAGTGATGTCAACCAAACCATTGGATGGCTTTTTTGAAAGCATAGAACCTCAGGTCCTGGGAAAGCCAGTTATGTCATTAAAAAGTGGTTCCCCACTACCCCGAAAGCATTCAATTTTCAATCCCTTGGGTGACAATCTTAATGGGCAGGTAGCTGGATTGTTTTTCACCAAAAGAAAGGCCTGCGAATTGTGACTGCACCTCTCTTGTGTAAAATAAATAATACCCACTTATGTTATGGAGATGTTGTAACATTATGTGTTTTTAGTAACACCCATTAAAAGATTCGTGAGAGTAATTAGTAACTCATAAAAAAAAAAAAAAATATTTAAAAAACAATTGTGGAAACTGTAGGAGGAAATTACAGAATGAAAAACTTAGTCATTAGGCTAAACTTCCCTGGCTCTTCTAAAAAAACTTGGACATACTTATTCACCTTTGGTTTCTATGAACTTCAATTCCACTGGTTCCCATTTAAATTAAATAAACACAAATACAATAATAACATTAATGAAGCTGGAAATTTTGGGTATGGCTACTTGTCCATTCATATCCCTTTTTCCTCTTCGGGAGGTGTGCACCCTCTGGCTGCTACTGAGTGCTTCGTCTTTTGGGGACCAAATTTGTGCCTTGGTGTACATACAAGACGGCTTGTGCTTATTCCAGTTTGTTCCCTTTTATTTTCAAGACAAAAGTAATTTCTCCAACTTAGGTGGAAAAAAGGACTCAAAAAAAAAAACGGGTTTCTTTTTGTTTCTAAAACCAATTTCTCCAGCTTGGCGAAAAAATTACATCTTTTTTCCACAGGGAACCAGAGGGAGTGCCTGGTTGGGGGGGCAAAGGAAACACTGTTCTTGGGCTGGGTGGGTTCTAAGGGTTTTGCCGTATACAGGTGAAAAGCCGCTGGGGAGTTCCCTTTCACTATTGCAACGTCACACCAAGATGTCTTTCAAGACCAAAGCTCTTGGTCTTTCCTCGGATTCCTAAAAAAAAAAAATAAAAAGAATTTTAATTTGTAACTTTCAAAGTTAACTTACCAAACTCATTTTACACAACTGTTTCAAATTTCTTTTCTACATTCTTCACCCGTATCATTTCTATTGTTATGCTGGGAACCTTGGACGCTGGTGGGCACACGAAGGGCTGGGGAGTCGTTTCCTCGTGTTTGGGCCTTCTATAAATCGACCCTCACCCCCGCCATTAATGAACGGTATATTATTACTTATACGGTTTTTCAGCAAGATGCGCCGGCAAACAGGCAAAAAAAAAACACTGCCACCTGTAAAAACCAAGATAAAAACAAAAACCCGTTACCGCACCCTATTTGCCATAATAAACATTGATATCCCCCCATTGGGGGGGACCTACGACAACACTTTACTGGCACCCTAGCGAATAGGCTATAGGGGCTTTCTAATAAATAACTCACACTTTTGGAATGTTTAACATTTACCTTTTATTAGGGTTGGTCACAAAAAAACTTTTTTCTTTGAATCAGTATTCCCACCCACTGTGAACCACTCCGTCCTTCCTAGCACCTGGTTCCCGCTTGCCATTGGGACCAGAAATTTTTAATCCCACCCCCCCAACCACGACACCACGCCAGAGATTCGTGTTCACTACCCAGCACGTACTAATTACGTTCGAATAGAAAACCGGGGTAGTGTGGAACCGGGGCTAGAGCCATTCTTAAATACACTGAATCGTGCCAAATGTTTTTGTTTTTTGTTTGAAAACTTCCGCCATTCAAAACCTCGAAGCAGTCCCAGCTGACTCGGTCTGGATGAAGCACGTGAAGTGGTTTCACCCACGTGAATCTGGGACATCCCTGCTTCACATGAAGCAAGCTCCGGCCCACTGCTTCACCATAACTACCCTGTCAAGTTTGAAGCGTGCTTTGAAGCCTCGGTGTTAGAGGTTACATCACTACTAATAATAATGAACACAGAGAAAAGAAGAAAATGATCTAAACATAAACATCATAGAAAACCAAAGCAGACATTCAAGGATCATGATGGAGGCATTGGTCGGACCCTCGGTGACTGGAGCAGAGGCAGCCAGCTGACGGCTCCGTCTACAGGGAGTAGAGGAGGTTGAAACGGGAGAGGTGGAGATGGCAGTCGAAATTTTCAGAACAGGAGAGGAGGAAGAAGAGCGAGAGACTTCGTTGGAGGTGGAGGTGACTTATGGAGGATTTCCACCAATGCTGCCTGGTGGTCCCACTCCACCTCCTCCAGCAGTTCCATTAAGCCCAGGGAAGGATGAAGTGGAGCCCACTCTTGCACCTGGATTTTACAATTTATAGCCACACTAAAATGTCTCCAGGTCAAACAGGGTTTGGCCACAGTGTCTTTATACTCCCTGACGTTTCTTTTTAAATGGTCCGGTTGCTCTTCTGAATAAAGCTCTGCTGAGTCCAAATGACTACTTCATTCTGTCATGTTTTGGTATGTGGATTCAGATGCAGAGCAGGCAAAAATCAGTCGTAATGTTAGTTTAATTATAATTAGAGTTAAAAAGCGTACAAAAGCTCCTGCACAAAGAGGTCATACTGGGAGCATGTAGCAACATAGAGCATTAAGTGAAGAGAAGGAACCGGTGAGGAACAAAGAGAGTAAGTATATATGTTGAGGCAGGGATCGCGAAATGACAGGCAAACCTGATGAGCTAATCAGGGGGAATAAGTTGCAGCTGAGGCAGAGAGAAGGCAGAGCAGTTAGAAGATATGTGGAGCAGCAGGAATGAAAAGAAAACGTATTACCTGACTTGGTGTTGCCTCCCCTTGGCCTATTCACAGAAGAAACGCAGTCCAACAACTACTTAGCAGGCCAACTCATATCAAGCTGTTCTAACATCAGATCACAGCTGTTTCAGGTGGAAAACACAAACCAGGAAACATCTCTGTCAGAAGCTACAGATCATATGCTAACTTCAGCTTTTAACAACAGAACCTGTCTGCTAGCATTATTTAGCTCAACTATACCTTGAGGAACATGTTAGAAAGGATAGCAACAATCCTCAGACACTGTAATTTCCTTTGACACAAATTAATTAAACATTTTTTTACCTTGTTGTGTTGGACCAGCTAATTAAAGTGTATCAGTAGGTAGGTTTAGTTTTCCATCACCTCTATAACAGTGGGGTTTCCTTGTGTGGTGAATACAGGTTTGTGTTAACACAGTGCCAGGAAGGAAAGGCATCAGCAATGACCTTAGAGAAGCAATTGTTTCTTCCCATTAATCCAGGAAGGCTAGTTCACCCCTATGTCAAACAATGGAAATGTTCAGAAATATTGCTAAACAACCAGGAGCACCATCTCCATAGGTCTCTATTAGTATGCTGGATGTCAAAGTTCATCAGCACAAACTCATACCTCATACCAACTGCTATGCTGTGCATAAACAAACGCTAGGAATCTCAATGAACAATGAACAGGTATTGTAAATAAAAATGGACCTACATTCTGCAACAGAAAATTAAAGCCATACAGAAAACTACTGAAAGTGTTGCTAAAGGTGGTTCTGTAATGGGGTGTACTAAGTTTTTTAAGCAGGGCTTTTCAGTTTTGCTTCTCCTTTGTTGAAGTGTAATCAGATGTGTTTTTGTACCTCATGGTTACCTCTGCAAGAAAAATCTGTTAGGGTGTATTTTTACTTCTTCATGACAGAAAACTGTTTTATTTACAGCAGCAAATAATCTAACTAATGGACTGTTTTCCTCTTTGAAGTGTGAGATTGTAGACTACATTTGGATGGGAAACAAGTTCAAAATTAAGCTTCAGTTTAAATTTGCCTTTAATATCTGTATTTCAACACTTGTTTCTTTTATGCAATGCTTTTTTTTCTCATGCTTTATTTTCTTTTTTGCCTTTGCTTTGATGTACTTTAAAGCACATTGAATTACCTTGCCTATAAATCAAGCTATATAAATAAGCTTGCATCACCTTGCAATTTTAAATAATATCTGCATCAAATGGAAAGCTTTCATTTGATTTCATGCCGACTGTTTATTCGTTTTTTCACTTGGCCTTCAGTTATCCCAGTAAATTACCAGTTATTATGTGATAGATCAACAATATGTATTATTGTGAAGTGTTTGTGTCGCTCCATCCATCTTCCTATCACCTTTGACAAGTTTCCCCATCTCTGCTAAATAAAAGCCTCCCCTCATCATGATGCTGCCACTACATTGTGTCACTGTGGTGACGCCATGTTCAAGGTGATGATCAGTTTTCCTCCACACAAAGTGTTTTACATATTGACCAAAATGCTCAATGTTTTGTACTTTCTTCCACTGTGTCCCCTACAGCTGCATTTAAATTACACATGAATCTGATGACTCTGATTATCCTTTACAGGGTGTACCCCGCCTCTCGCCCTTAGATTGCTGGAGATAGGCACCAGCTCCCCCGCGACCCACTATGGAATAAGCGGTAGAAAATGACTGACTGGACTCTGATTACACAAATGATTGCACAGAATTTTATTTAGGGGTATCAGAGTAAAGGGAGTGGAAGACAAACGCATGCTACTCTTTTCAGATGTTCATTTGCACAAATATTTGTAACAACAAGAACACAAACAAACATCAAACCATATAATTTTCCTCTGACTTCATAATCATACACTGCTTTTAATCTATAACATAAAATCCCAATAAAATACACTGAAGTTTGTGGTTGTAATTTGACAGGATGTGGTTAGGGTGAGTTCAATGGGTATGAATACTTTTGCAAGGCACTGTAGGTTTTGACACCATCTAGCCTTTTGAGTGTAATCTGAAAGCAGACCGGAAACTTTAGTTTGTATAATGTTTTCTCCTCCTGCAGATCCCTCTGAGCTCTGACTGTTTAACCAGAGTGCTACTGTAGGGTGCTTCAATAGTTTAACTCCTACCAGTAGCTGCGCCTAACAAAAAAGGGTGACTCGGGGTCTGGCTATTCATCCATTCTCTGCGCTTTAATTTCCATTGATTGAGAATGGCGGGGGGAGGGGGAAAGGGGGTCTTCACTGAAGGACCACGACACGCCTTCAGACGCGGACAGACCCTTACAAGCCATCTGCCACTAAACCACTAACCCCCCTCCCCACCCCATATGCGCGACGTTCATTTTCGTGTCTCCCTCCCTCCTCCGGACCGAGGCGCACGTCTCTATGCGCCCCTGTCCACCGGTCCTTGTCTACACTAAACTGGAAGCATGTTTAAGGACCTGTAACGGTATGGGCCCTCCGGGGCCATATGGTGAGGGGGAAGCTGGAAGATTTTTCTTTCTTGGTCCCTTAGGAGGAGACACCACATGGTCACTCGTGGGAACGTAAACACGGCTCGCATCACACGATATTGATCATAAGAGGCGTTGATTGGGGAAGGGGAGGGTGAGAGTGCCAAACTGTGGTCATCAATTGACTTTTTTTAACTAATAACCCAAGCTATGTGGATAATATTGATGCATTTTCCTTAAACTCACAGAGTAAAGCGCACTGAGGTTACCCACAATGGTGCCACGCGTGGTGCAAGTGGAGAGAGTACAAAAGCGTCAGGGTTAAACTAAAGAGAGGAGGTGAAAAGGAGGAGGGGGAGGAAAGGGGTGTGACAAAACTTTTGCCATAAGGTGAATTCACGCAGAGAATCAGGATGGTCTCACAAATATAAAGATGTGCTTTATTGTTTCTGTACAATCTGATTTTGAAGTCCTATCAGAACCTCAACATTTTCAACTGCTCCAAAGGACCAGAACTGTTTCCTGTGCTTGGCCTGTTTTATCAACTGAAACGAAATCAACAGCTTCTTTTGTGTCCAGATCAGATTACTGCGGCCAGCTGCTGCAGGGGCAGGGGCCACGGGCCAGACCCGCGTTTCCCCCTGGGCTCTTCGGGGTTCCGCTAGGGCTCCACGCTGCTTCCCACGACTCCTCACAGCCTCTCAGTCCGGACTGCCGCCTGATTTGCATACGTTGCTGTTACTGGAGACATGACGTGCATTAGATTTTTGCAAAGAGTGCCCCTGTAATTACGTTGGTGGGCCAGAGACGCCCTTTGCAGTGTGCGTGGGTTTGTGTACACGCACACGCGTGTGCAGAGGCACAGTGGGGGCCGCAGGGAGTGGCAGACGGAGTTGAGAGCCGGGCCCAGTCGCGTGCCAGTGTTTATGAAAGCACATCTGCCTCGCTCCGGGGTGACGCACCACAACACGTGGGTCCCCACTATGGAAAATCGACAATTCAACAACTGATAATGTTCGCAACACGTTTACCCAGAGCAAATATCCCTGTTAACGCGATGATCAGGCAACTGTTATGATAAGTAGACACAGCTTCAACACAACACATAATAAAGTCGGATTTAAATAACAGTGCTAAACCTGGAATCGTTTCCATTCATATGTAGTGAACTAAAAAAACAGATGCAATTCAAGGAAAACTAAATGGGAATAAAAGGTTTGGATTCCTGAGAAGACAGCTACTCTAATAACAAAGATACATTTAAAGGGTGCCTGCTTAATGTTTCATCATACACCATAAAAACAACAGGAAGTCTTATCAAGCGGTGTGAATTTAAAAACCATGTCAGTTTCAACCTACCCTTCTGAATATAATTTTATCTTATGTTTTCAAAATAAAGACCCAAATCAGATCAGCTTACAACGCCTAGCAAAACTATTCGCACCACCTGAACTTTTTCACTTAATGTCTCTTTAAAACAACGTTTGGTGTATTTTATGTGGACCTTATATGATAGACCAACACACAGTAGCCTCTGATTATAAAGGGGAAGAAAAAGGATACAAGTTTGGCATGTATTTGTCTTCATCCCTCAATACTCTGACACCCCTAAATAAAATCATATGTGATTGCCTTGAGAAGTTAACCAATCATTCAGTAGAATCCAATTGAGTGTAATTAAATCTCAGTATAAATCCAGCTGTTCTGTTTCTGGTCTCAGATGTTTTGTTAGAAAACATTAATAAACAAACAGCATCATGAAGACCCAGGAACACAGCAGACAGGTCAGGGAGAATGTTATGAAGAAGTTTAAAGCACAGCCTTTATGGAAGAGTGACCAGAAGAAAGCCAAAAGAGCTCTGGTTGGCACTTTGCCACAAGCCATGTGGGGACACAAATGCTCTCAGTTCCATTCGAATAAATCTGAGCCAGTTTGCAAAGAAGAATGTGCAAAACTGGAAGAGGCAAATCTCAAAAGACTTGGAGCTGTTAGTGCAGTGAAAGATGCTTCAGCAAAGTGCTTACTCAGCTTAGAAATTCAACTAACCTTTCTGTATCATTGTTGGCATCACAGAAGTGCAAATGACAAAATGCCACACCATTACAGAACCACAGCTTTTGGACTTGCTCATAACGGTCTTGATGGTTCCTCAGACCAACCTTATGCCTTGCATATTTACAAATGAAATATTTTCAGGTTAATTTATTTTAGTAATTCAAAAAGTAAAACTTGTGTATAGATTCAGATTACACAACAATACGTTTCAAGGGTTCATTTTAATAAATTCTGTGTTATTGATTTTTTTTTACTATTAATGGAACACTTTGGATCAAAACCAGCGGATGACATGGCTCCACAAATCATTAGTGACTTTAGATTCTGTGCCTCTCCACTCTTCCTCCAGACTCTGGGACCCTGATTTCCAAATGAAAAGTAAAATGTACTTTAATCTCTAAAGAGGACTTTAGACCAACATTTCAGTTCTTTTACTCCTTGGCCCAGGCAAGATGCTTCTGTCGTCTCTATTTCAGGAGTGGCTTAGCACGAGGAAGCTGACAATTGTTGCCCATGTCCTGGATATGTTTATGGTGGCTCTGGAAGCTCTGTCTCCAGCTGGAGTCCACTGTGAATGTCCACCAAACCTTTAAATGGGCTTTGCCTCACAATCTTAGATGAAATTTAACTTTCTGACAAACTGATGTTTGGGTTTCAATAGCCGCAAGACATGATCATCAAAATGAAGAGAATTCAACATTTGAAATACATCACTCCACATGTGATGATTCTGTATAATATCTGAGTTCTATATTTTGAAATCAGTTACTCAAATAAATTACATCATTAATGACATTCTATTTTATTTCAATCCATCGTTACCTTAAAGGGTTCTTCATTTGTTTTTTCCCTGTTTGCATAATCATTAAAAGACAGCAGTAAATGGAAGAAGTCTCTCTTTCCCTCCCCTCTCCTCTCTGTCTAACTCTCCCTCTGTATCTCTCCAGCCATGAGCATCTGCCCAGAAATGAACAGATGCAGACACCTGCGTTGTGGGCCCACATATGCACACACATCCCCCTCCTCAAACCTCCTTTCAACCTTCTATGGGACCCAGAGTGGATCACAATGGGGAGCGATCAACGATCCAGTAACCAAATACTGCCTATCCCCCCAGGACACTCGCTCTGTTGGAGGCTTTGTCACCAGTTATGTCAGTTTGGCCACACCAAACAATCTGCTGTATGACTGCTCATTTGAGATATAACATAATTCAGAGGAACAGAGGAGGAGGAGGCAGGGGGCTGTGATGCGAAGAAGGGCACTTCAGGGCTCCAGTTTGAAGTGGTGGGATTTCTCCAGACCAGTAAGCTCAGTTTTTCTTTCCTTTGGGCTGGATTTAAATTGAGTCCAGAGTAGTTCAGGGGCTTGCTTTGGAGGGTGCTGGGGTAGCAGGTGTTGGCCGAGGTAGAAAGACAAAAATGAGGCTTGGAGCAGGGAGGTTACAAGACTAGGTTACACATAAAAAGCCTTGTTTTGTTTGAAAAAACAGGTCCAGCAGCCCATCAGTGCAGCAGCAGTGAATAATTTTGCCATAATACCCCCATGTCCCTATCCCTCAGCTGCTGCTGGATGACAGAGGATCCACATGCACCTGTTTTCTTCCCCCTACTGTGTCTGGTGTGAGTTAGTCTGCTACACCTTAGGAATGCTCCCATCTAGTGTCCCGCCTCCTCGTCCCAGGAGGGAGCTCTGCCACATTTGGATGAGGAGTGTGTGAGTGGAGGCGAGAGGGCGGGAGCACGAGAACCAGCAGAGAAGCTTTACTGAAGAAGGTATAAAAGGAGAGGAGGCAAAGGTGGGAGGAAAGGCTGCAAAGCCAGTGTCCCCTCTCCTGTTCAGGAGCCTGTCCAGAGAGGCCTGTCCTAAATCAGTGGCCCCAGGGGGAAGGCTGTCCATTGTGATGAGATGGCCCCTGCAAGCTGGGCTGCCAGCTGCCACTACTGCAGTGTTATGTCTCTCTTCCCATCCTCTCATTCACACACACACACACACACACACACGCGCATACTTCATCCTTACATCCTCACCATCCTCAGCAGCATGACAATGCTTTCTGTGGCCGTGGCCGTAGGTCAGAGGAGAGCATTAAAAAGAATTTGGAGGAGGCTCTCGAGAAAGGCCACTGTGCAGCAACATGTTTTCTGAGCCCACAATAATGATGACAAACTGAAGGCTGAGTTACAGTGCATGACATTTTAACCTAACTTCCTGCAACTTCACAGAGACTGAAACAGAAACGCCAACAACAGACTAAGACTGATCCTAATTTAAGTCTTTTTTACAGGGAGAAGCTCTGGGAGAGCTCTGTTTATTGTTTACTTTAAAGATTAACTGTATTTAATGTATACAGTGTCTTCCAAAAGTATTCATATTTTATAAATAGTCATATTTTATAACAACCTCAAACTTCATAGTAGTTGATTTGGATTTTATGTGACAGTGAGACCAACACAAGTAGGACATAATTGTGAAAATGAAGAAAAAATATTCACTTGTTTTTGTAAACAAAAGTATGGAAAGTGTGGGGTGCATTTCAATTCAGTTCACCCGCGTCAACACTTTCACCACCTTTGGCTATAATTACAAGTGTTATTACAAGGCTATGTCTATACCAGGTTTGAATATCTCAAGAATGACATTTTATCCCATTCTTCTCCACAAAATGGCTCAAGCTCACTAGAGAGCATCTGTGAGCAATGGTTTCCAAGGCTTGCCACACGTTGCTAGTTTTTTTAGATTTGGACTTTGACTGGGCCATTCTGTCATTGAAGCTCTAGCTGTATGTTTAGGGTTGTTGCCCTGCCAAAGGTACAAGTGCTACCCCATGACAAGATGGCGCCCTCTGCGGTGGTACCCTGCCAATAAAAAAAAACATCACTGAGTCCCGGTATAAAGTCCTGTGCAACCTCTAACATTATTTTTTTCCAGAATTTTGCTGTCTTTAGCTTCATCCCTATTCTCGTCACCTCTGGTCCAGCTTCCCCATTCCTGTTTTCTGAAAGCACGATGCTACCACCACCATGGTTTTGAGGGTGTTAGCCCGTTGCCCAAATAGCATTTTTCTATGCAGGCTAAAAAATCAACTTTGGTTGTATCTGACAAGAGCACCTTCTTTCACATGTTTGCTGTGTCCCCTACAAGGCTTGTGGTGAACTGTGAACTAAAAATCCTACGGTTTACTTTCCGCAGTGGCTTTTTCAAGGTCTCTGATTTGTGTAGTACTTAACTAATGCCTGTCCTGCTGACAAATTCTTCTACCTGAGTTGCAGATCTCTGCAGATAATCTGTCAGACTGATTTTCTGTTAGCTGTAAGAAATAAATATCAACACAAGTAGACACTTAATATTTATAAGTCTGTGCGTACTGTATCTATTTAATATATGAGTTTTAGTATTAGAACTGAATTCCTGAAACAGATAATTTTTTCAATGACATTTTAATATATGGACATGCACCTGCAAGGTTTGAGTGGGGGACCAGGAAACCAGCACTCAATGAAAACAGAGCAGAGAATTTCCTGGATGGATCAACATCATTAGTGGGCAAAGCAAGCCTTTTGGGTAAAATGTCTCGTAGTCTGTTTGCAGAGCTTAGTACAGAGTGAGAACACACATCTTTATCTGCCTGAAACGGTAACTTGATATTTTATTTCAATTACTTGAGTTTAGCTCCCAGTGGGCTGATTTGTCCTGGACAATCCCTTTTGTTTATCTGAATCAAACATGGTGAACCAAACCAATAAACTGACACAGTTTCAGGCTTTCTTTGTTGCATCCTTTTTTAAAAATTTCATCCTCCCACTGCAGCACTCACTGCCCCAGCTCCATAGGAGGATTTTCTCATCCATAGCTGAGGGAGGCGTGCTCCATTGTGGAGCTTCTAATGATGATTGTAATGATAGCTTGTCCATCTTTGATAAGAAACAGCACGCCCCTCATTAAAGGGCCCGGGGCACCGGTTCTCATGGCTGCTGGTCCATTCCAGGAGTTGGACAGCAGGCGAGGGGAGGCGAGACGACACCCGTGGCACACGCCTGTTGACCGAGCAACAAAGCAAAAGCGTGTGATACTTGCCCCACCCCCGCTGCTCCCTATTGTAGTCTCCATGGGTCCCAGCAACAAAACCAATCCTGTCACCCTCCCTTACCCAACCACCCCAAATCGACAAAAACACCAAAATACACACAAGAGCTCCTTTCCATCTATCCTCCATCAGGTTTACCAATCAGCTGATCTGCTTCTTTCTCACACATCCAGCAAGACTCTGCCCTCACCTCCTGCTCCCCCTCCTACAACTCCTCCCCCTCAACCATCAGCTGCTGCTCAAGGTGGGCAGCTATCATTATGTGAAGAAAAGCCACTCTGCCCATGTCTTTTACACACTTATTAGGTAGAGTTTGCTGAGGGAGGGGGCTCTAATTCACCGCTTCACAGGCAGACAGTATTTCTAGGAGGTTTTGGTGGAAGAGGGTGTGGCAGCTTGGTGGGGTCTGGGTTTTAGGGATGCTGAGATGGTGCTGATGGTTGTTGGATGGAGGAGGAGGAAGGGCTGGGGGTTGCTGTGGCTGCTGGGGTCAGGCCTGTGTGTCCTGGGAAAGTTGGGTTCTCCATTTAAACCGGCACATGTTGTGGCCTTCTGGTGGTTGCATGAATGTGCACTGTGACAGATGGCCCCAGCCCATAACTATAGAGTCTGAGAGCCCCTCCCGGGGAGGGGGGACTATAGAGGGAGAGAGTGACAGAGTGGGAGAGAGAGAAAGACAGAGATAAGTAGAGGGTAAAATGGAAGAAGAGCAGAATAGAGCACTCAGCTGATCCCTGCAGAAAGAGAGATGAGTGGAGGAGGAGGAAAGGCAGAGCAGAAAGGAGGACGGACGGTGTTTTGTGTGTACATTTTCATGTGTGTGTTATAATGGGGGAGGAATGGGCCCTTAATCCCAAACTCTAAACTGAGTTAATGTATTTGCCTACCCAAAGGAGGCCCAGACTCCCTAAAGATCCTGATTAGGTGTCTAGTTTATCAGACGCTGGAGGACTAAGACTGGTGAGGCAGGTGGAGCCTGGGAGGGGACCTTTTTTTCACAACAGTAGCAGCTTTGTATGTTATGTATGACAGGACTATTTGCTTTGTGGATGCTGTGCCAGATCCTGGAGCCAAACGATGTCTCAATCCATTCACTGGTCTGGCAGAAATGTGCCATTTTCCACTGACTTGTTAATCCTGTTAAGAAAAGATGTCAGTGGCTGGTTAAAGATTATTTTGTCTTTCTGACAATTTGTTCATCTGTTTGTCTCTAAAGTGCTAGTGCATTAGGCTAAAAGGGATCTTTTGGCAGGAAGAAGTCATACAGTGGCTTACACAAGTATTCACACCCCATTAAACTTTTCCTTGTTTTGTCACTTTTTGATCTAAGCCATTTAGCTGGAGCTCCGGCTGTATGTTGTCCTGCTGGAAGGTGAGCCTACGGTCCACACATAAAAAATAATCAGTTTTGTCTCATCTGACAAGAGGAGATGAAGATTGGCAGGAATTGGGACTGACCTTCAGGATGCCACTAGGAAAAATGTTAAGTATTAGTATGTGGTTCAGAAGGTGATGAAGACATCAGGATGAGAGGAGCTTATGGTCAGGAAGGCGATGAGGAATTCCGAGGGAGGTAAGCATTCCACTGATCTGAGGTTGACGGGGTGTTTTCTGATGTTTTGTTTTCTTCCTTCCAGTTGTAACCCATGGAGAGGTAGAGCATAAGAGGGTGGACAGGCAGTTAATAGGTGGTGGAGGAGGGCAGGTGGAGAAGCAGTGGAAGGGAGACCCAGGTAAGCGTTCATCTTACAGATGCTAAGTGCTGGGGAACGGACTTCAGGAGGTCCGCTGGAGGAATCGGTAGTTCTGTGGAGGAGGATAGAAAAGGTCAGAACCTGACATGGGGAAAGACTTTTAAGCATTATGTTGAGCCTGGTCACTGCTCAGGTGGGCAAACAATCTGGTGTCCGTCCCAGGGACCCAGTCTCTCCTAAAAGCACCTCCTGATGAGCCTAATGAGCTGAAGCTGTAGGGTGGCACCTGCCAACCACACCCTGAAAGGAAGGAGAAGCACACAATCATGACAAATGCTCACAATGCAGTTGTGTTATGGCCTTTGTATTTTCAGTTGACTGATTGAACGGAGCTCTGTGACATTTTTATAGCTTGGGATATTGTTTTATAATTTAACCCTCCTTTAAACTTCTCCACAACTCTCTCCCTGACCTGCCTGCTGGGTTCCTGAGTCTTCATGGTGCTGTTTGCTCACTAATGTTCTCTAACAAACCTCTGAGGCCAGAAACAGAACAGCTGGATTTATACTAAGATAAGTTTACAGGTGAAATCTGTTTACTTATTATGGGACTTCTGAAGGCAATTACTTTAACTTGATTGTCTTTAAGAGTATCAGAGTAAATGGACCTGAATACAAAAACACTTTTGCAAGGCACTGCAGTATTCAAAACTCAACAGAAGCCTGCTCCTTTAACTGGCTTTTGGATTTAGAAGTTTACCCTAACCCTATCAGAGGTTCTGGCCATATTAGAGAAATCCACATTAATGAAATACTGTTCTCAAGTGAATGCCTAACTTAACTGTACAGTCTCAGAAGATGTATAAAAAGTACAATTACTTACTACTCTGGTGATTTCTTTATCTCATTATAATACAAGAGGACAGGTAGCTATAGACTGATGCAACAGTCAATCACCCATAGGCAGGGTAGATTATGTTTTTTACACACACTGTGATACACAAAAGGTGTAATGCTTTCATTTTCTGTTGGAATCAAAACTACTGGGTCTATCAAGGAACATGCAGCACGTTTTCTTTCCCTTCATGGTCAATGTCTATTACCTTTATTGTTGAGGTAAAACTAAACAAAGATGAACTTACATGTCTTGTAGTTCTGAGAAAGAAAAAAAACGCAATAAAATCAAGATGGGCCTCTCAGAAATCAGTCAATAAAAGCCTTATATTTTGTAAAATGTGAGGTCATCTGGCCTGACGATGCAGCTAGCTAGAAATTACATTAAAAAAAATAGAGCCGTTGGGTTAGGGTAGGAGTTAGTGTAAAAGAAGGTTAAACTCCACACAGATCTCCTAAATTGATACTTTATGAAAAGTAATATTTCACAGCCTTCTCCAGTCTCACAGCTTGTATATACAAAGAGTCACCTTTGTATCAGAGCGTTACACGTGACATGTCAATGCCTGGTAACAATAACATGCAAAGTCACCAGATAATGTGTCTGTTCATCTCAGGCTGGATACAATTGTACAAACATATGAAAACTGGCGACAAAACCACACTACTATGAAGTTAGAATTGCAGGAAGCAAACATCTAAATTCCTCATCTAAACCCTTAGGAGCTAAGGCGCTCAATGTGAAAATCTAGTAAAGTTCAAGTTTAAGTAGTGGAATATTTAAATTCCGTCCTCTCCGAGGATGTTTCATAGCTTATCTTCCAGGGTATATCCAGAAGTAAGGTGAACAGCCAGTGGACTCAATGTAACATGATCACATATAGAGCTGAAATGTTCAGCAATAAATGTCTTAAGGAGTTAAATAGTTTTACCATCATATATCAATTCTCAGGGATGTTTCAACATGTAAACCACTTAGAATGTAGAGCAAAATTTGACTCATTTTCTCTTATATTTACTGTAAATGTTTCATTGGTAAAACTGCCCTGTCAGCAAAGTTCACATGGATTATTCCCAGATGGGACAGAACTGAGAAAATGTGATGGCACCAGAGAGGGAGGGCTGTTATGTACAACCTAGGATGGTTTACGTGCTGGGTCAAAGTCTATAATATGCCAATGCTGCTTTCTAACATAGTGGAAACTGGTGAATACTCAATTGCACATATTATTGTTTCATTACCTTTTTGTTTTAACAGCAGAAAGACTTTCAGCTTGTATCCTGTATCTGTTATACCCTAAGTCTGAACCGGTTCTCTAGTTCTATCTGGAAATCCTGATCTGAACTGTAAATATGTCTAATCCTATTGAATTAGCAGAGTGGGAGATTTGTTTTAGAACGATGGAATTCTCTTGTAGGATAAAATTTCTGTTGATTATTTTTCTGTATGAACCAGTTTAACATTTATTGTTTTTCTTTATTACCATGATGTCCAAATTATATCCTAAAATATAGATGGATGTTTTCTGAATTATCCAGTGGAAATTCTCTTTAAAATATTTATTCTATGTTATTTTATTAAAATTTTATTAACATCATTATTTTTCATTTAAACTTATCTTTTACATATAAGGTTTTAAAATAAGACAGATTAAAATAGTCGAGCACCCAGAAGGAATGGTCTGATTTGAACATAGTTGGGTATACAGGGGTTGGACAATGAAACTGAAACACCTGTCATTTTAGTGTGGGAGGTTTCATGGCTAAATTGGACCAGCCTGGTAGCCAGTCTTCATTGATTGCACATTGCACCAGTAAGAGCAGAGTGTGAAGGTTCAATTAGCAGGGTAAGAGCACAGTTTTGCTCAAAATATTGAAATGCACACAACATTATGGGTGACATACCAGAGTTCAAAAGAGGACAAATTGTTGGTGCACGTCTTGCTGACGCATCTGTGACCAAGACAGCAAGTCTTTGTGATGTATCAAGAGCCACGGTATCCAGGGTAATGTCAGCATACCACCAAGAAGGACGAACCACATCCAACAGGATTAACTGTGGACGCAAGAGGAAGCTGTCTGAAAGGGATGTTCGGGTGCTAACCCGGATTGTATCCAAAAAACATAAAACCACGGCTGCCCAAATCACGGCAGAAATTAAAATGTGCACCTCAACTCTCCTGTTTCCACCAGAACTGTCCGTCGGGAGCTCCACAGGGTCAATATACACGGCCGGGCTGCTATAGCCAAACCTTTGGTCACTCATGCCAATGCCAAACGTCGGTTTCAATGGTGCAAGGAGCGCAAATCTTGGGCTGTGGACAATGTGAAACATGTATTGTTCTCTGATGAGTCCACCTTTACTGTTTTCCCCACATCCGGGAGAGTTACGGTGTGGAGAAGCCCCGAAGAAGCGTACCACCCAGACTGTTGCAGGCCCAGAGTGAAGCATGGGGGTAGATCAGTGATGGTTTGGGCTGCCATATCATGGCATTCCCTTGGCCCAATACTTTTGCTAGATGGGCGCGTCACTGCCGAGGACTACCGAACCATTCTTGAGGACCATGTGCATCCAATGGTTCAAACATTGTATCCTGAAGGCGGTGCCGTGTATCAGGATGACAATGCACCAATACACACAGCAAGACTGGTGAAAGATTGGTTTGATGAACATGAAAGTGAAGTTGAACATCTCCCATGGCCTGCACAGTCACCAGATCTAAATATTATTGAGCCACTTTGGGGTGTTGGGAGGCCACTATCCTGCAAGAAGAATGGCTTAAAATCCCTCTGACCACTGTGCAGGACTTGTATATGTCATTCCCAAGACGAATTGATGCTGTATTGGCCGCAAAAAGAGGCTCTACACCATACTAATAAATTATTGTGGTCTAAAACCAGGTGTTTCAGTTTCATTGTCCAACCCCTGAACATGCAGACCAGCAATTGAATTGTAAATGATGCAATTTACAAGGGGCTGTCTTCTCTATAATGGTCACCAGAGGGCATAAGTACTGAATAGCTTGCCACATATTCAAATGGGTCCAGGTGTGGGTCAAAACAGAGCGCATTTCATCAGACACAGAGGATCGGTGTAGATGCATCAGACAGAACCTGATAGGCCTTTGATACATGAGATACATTGCATGAGATTAGTTTGTGACATCATACTCTTGTCCAGCATACAGAACAATTTCTTTCTAACTGTGCCCTCACACACCCACTGGTTCCCACATTAGGACACTGTAACATCTGTACCCCACAAGCCAGATGTGTAATACTCAACCACCCATCCACATGGAAACCCACAATGCAGCACCTATGGACCCCTATTTCCATGAAACATCCTCTGTTTTTTGCTGACTTTAACTTTAACCTGGGATAGACTGGGATGGACTCCCTAACTAAACTGCATTACAAGACCCTGAACATGATGTAGCAGAAGAAAAAGAATAGATCGACGAAGGCGATCACTCAACAACTTTTAAATGTCAATAAAAAAACATAATTTACATGGTAGGGAAATAATTCCAAACACCATTAACTAGTTAGAGAAACAAGAAAATTCCTTGTGTTCCTTTTCAGTCTTTTTTATTTTTATTTTTTACCAGACTTATCAATAGAACAACAGTTTCTAGAACCATTAGTCTTTAAACCTATCAACACAAAAACAAGCTTCAGCACTGCTAGAAGAGGAAACAAACAATGAGGATGAATATTTTATTTTTACTATTATTATTTCATGTGGGAAATTTTTGACTTTAATTTGGACATCAATTCATTTCAGATAAAGACGTTAATTTCAAGTCAAGTCACGGGTCATTAGTATTCAAGTCAAAGTAGAGTCGCAAGGCAGGGGGTGTTACATAAATATGTGAGGACATTAATGTTGATGAAATTTGTTGCTACATTAACTGTCTTAAAATGCCGCTTCCTCCTTCTTATGTCATTTTAATTAAACTACTATTAAAAATAATAGCCACACAGAGATATTTTTTAGTAGTTACATAACATAGTATTAAAAATAAATTTATTTTACAGATAAATAAATATTAAAGAAAACGTTTATTTATTGTACAGTTCCTTACAATAATACTCAAACCCCTGAAATGTATATCATTTTTGTCACATTACAACCCCAAACTTAATTCTATTTTATTGGGATTTGATAATAAACCCACAAAAATCAGTGTATAAGTATTAAGTGGAGGAAAGGTGTGGCGTGCATTAGTTTTCAACCTCTCTATTCTAAAAAATCTGGAGAAACCAATTGCCTTCAGATGTTACCTAATTGGTAATAAGTCCATCTGTGTAATTTAATCTCAATATAGATTCAGCTGTAAAATTCTCAGAGAGAGAAAGTTAAGAGAACAGTAGTGAGAAAAACAACATCATGATGATCAAGGAAGTCAGCAGAAAGGTCAGGGAGAAAGTTGTGAAGACATTCAAAGTGGTGTTTGGTCATATCACATTCTTTGGACCACTCAAAGAGCACTGTTCAATCTTTTATTCAGAAACAGACTGTATGGCGCAACTGCATGACATGTCTATCAAAGCCGACGACCAAGGAGAATTTTTTTCAGAAAAGCAGCCAAGACGCCCTTGGTAACTCTTGAGGGGCTGCATAAAGCGAAGTATCCACAGGTCAGGTGGGACAATCTCATTAGTTGTGGACTCTACGAACCTGGCCATCTACGTTTGTTGTTGTAACTTGGCAAATTTAGAGAAAGGTTCAAAGTGTAGGAAAACAGTAGCAAGGCAATTTGTATGTCAACCCTTAGAGGGCGACAGAACACTGTCTTATCTCTGGAAAGTTTGAGGCAGGGAGAAGATGGAGAAGTGGTTTGACTTAAATGTTAAAAGCTGTGACATGTACTTGTTTTTATTTGCATTCCTCTAACCTAAGGAAGAGTTTTCTTATATGTTTAGAAACATTCATATTAGTGTAACATATAAAAGACAAAAATAAAAGCAGACAATGTCAGTTTGGGGGTTTAAATTGTATAATTTGTAAAAGATGTAGGCATTTTGTATCTCTCTTTGGGTCAAAGGATTTCAGTAAGCTGGGTTTGTTTCACTTGGAAAGCCCTGGAGTTTCAGATGGCGTTATGCTTGGTAAGCCTCTTAGGACGCACGACCAGATGTAGAGAATGCCAATCAGCTGCTCCCGCTGAGCAGAGAAACTTCACACACAGTCTCTTGTACGCCTCTGACACACTTCACAGTAAAACAGCTTAGCGGACAACCTCAACATCAACAGAACCGCGTCAGGAAGATGGAGCGATGAGGTCTGAGGCGCATCTGAATCGACTTATATTTCAGACAAAATCCTGTTCCGTAAGCAGAGAGCGGCATGTTACCCCGCTATGTCGGGAACCAGAAGCCCTGCCGTGTTTCAGAGCCGTTTGATGGAGGAGACCGTCCCACGGTCCCGCCGCGGTGCTGCAAGAACCGGGACTTCCCTATGAACATAAGGCGCCGCTGGTCCGGCTCCACTCCTGAGCGCAAGGTAAACTGCGTTCTGGTCGGGGACGGAGCCGTGGGCAAGAGCAGCCTTATCGTGAGCTACACCACCAACGGATATCCCACAGAGTATGTTCCCACGGCGTTTGATAACTTCACTGGTGAGCTCTACCATCAGCATGGTGGCGCGCTGTGAGCGTTACGCACGGGTTTTACGCAGTTTGGGCTGTGTCTGGTTTGGAGAGGTTTTGTTGCAGATCTCTTTAGCACAGTCTTCTCACAATGAGTAAAGATTTAAATATTTAAGTGTGAAACTAAAAAGACGGTTGGGTGTTTTTGTTGTTTTAGTGATGGTTGTGGTTGATGGGAAACCAGTCAGACTACAGCTGTGTGACACTGCTGGACAGGTGAGTTTGTTTTTTGTCTTTTATTAAATGTTGTATAAATGTTATACATGAGTTCTCACTCCATAATGTGTGGCAGCTGTAAGTTTCAACTGTGATTGTTTCTTCCCCGGCACTGCATCGCCAAGATAGAAATGGGGGCCAGTTGATGGGTCAGTTAATGTAAGTCATTCCTGATCAGTGTGTTTGGTTCCACTGTTGGCATATCTTTCTCTGTATGTGTGTTTTGCAACTTGCAGTCCTGGTCAGAACCTAGGCTATTTAATAGCTCCGCATCGCCCCCTGCAGGATAAAAACTCAGCGTGCGTTATGGACGTTTAACCCCCGCCATTCTGCGCTCCATCTCCCTCCTTTGGTTGAGCGCTTATTTCTGGGAAAATGAAACTCCCCCCTCTTCCAGTCTTAGCTTTGCTCTGGTTGCTTGGAACACGGCCTATTTCCCTCAACAAGAATCTGTTAATAAAGATCAGAATAGACATGGATTAGCATGAGATTCTTATGCTATGATACTATCAGTAAAATACTGCCGTTGTAAGGCATTTACACATAAACGGTAACCAAAAAAATGGATTAAATTATTTATGTTTTTTTTATTTAGAACAGAAAGGCAAAAATTATTTTTATTATATTAATGTTACCTGTAACACTTATTTAATGTTTTTTTTTTTATATTTTTATCTACAGATTTGGGAAAAACATGGAATCTATAACGTCTTAGTTGATTCTCATCCAAAAATAACAAAGACAAAACTAAACGTTTACAAAAAGACTTGGACAGGATTTAATAAATTGCTTGGAAGAATTTGCAATATGATCAAAATTCAGAAAATACTCCTTATGTAATGTGGTGGCATCAAATAATGCAACTAACAATATGTAGCTGTTCTGCTTTAGAGCAAAAAAATCAGAACAAGCTGATAGTTGGTTATTTAGTGGGTCTATTTGTTCAGGTAGACTGTAGTCTGCTGCAAACAGATATGCCACTTGATGTTTGAAAACATCACCTGAATAAGAGTTTTAATGAATCTTCTGTATATTTTATACCATCACTGTCTGTGTTTTTTGCAATCAGACATATTTAACTTTTAGGTCAGATATTTTGTTCTTAGGTCAGATTAGACATCAAATATGGGTGGAGGTTAAAACAGTATTTCTTTCAGCACAGTTTCCATTAGGTTCTAACTAATCAGACCTCATCAGCTATTATTTTGATCAAACATTTAGTTCATGTATTTTTAGGGCCCTCCTGACCTCCATTTGGTATTATCTATTGGAATTTTGCATGATGAAAACTTCATCAATTAAACAAACTCTTGGAATTTCACCCTCTTATTAGTTGTGTGTTTTTCATCTTTGAACATTAACTTTCAGATTTATCCTGAACTGGATTCAGGTCTGTACTTTGTCTTGGCCATTGTAACACATGAACTGACTTATCTATTGCATTTAGGCTCTTGCTGTATGCTTAATGTCATCCTGTGGGAAGGTGAAACTCCATCACAGTCTCAGATCTTTTACTTGGTTTACCTGGAATTTATTTGGAATCAGACTAAAGGCATCTCAATATAATTGCATGCCGCACTTTTTAAAGTAAAAACTTTAGTTTATTGTCATATTACTTTAGAAATATGCACATTTTATATTGGTCTATTACATACAAAATCCTAATCAAAAACATGTGGTTGGAACGTAATAAAATCTGTAAAATCTTACAGGTAAAAATTCTGATGTAGGGCACTGAAGTATTCACAACTTCCCAGAATTTTGTGAAAATCCTGAGATCTTTTAGCATTTTAACTAGCCTATCTATAGATGTCTTATTAAGTTATTAAATGATTATAAGTTACTGTATTTCTTATATCCTGGCAGCATTTAAACAGATATCTTACTGACATTATTCCATATTTGAAAATGCTGACAATCTTTGTTTCCTTGAGACCAACATGTACGTCTAGATTATTCCAGGTCCAAATCAGAACTTGCTTTGGTTTAACGCTGTTTCTAAAAAAATTGTGCAAAGATACAAGAAAATATATATTTTTATATAGTTAAAGGTAGTTCTGGTCATCAAATTACATATTACAAGGTTTAGAGGTCCCAAAGGCAGAGGTGTTAATCTTCTGTTGAAAATTGTCCCTTAAATAAAATGCATCCTTGCAGTTTTCTAAGGGAATTACAAAAATTTTAAAGAAATAAAAATAAATGACAACTTTAGTGAAAGGCTCATGTGACACATCCATCTCCTCTGGTCTTTCTGCTTGCAGGATGAGTTGGAGCGCCTCCGACCGCTCTGCTACAAGAATGCTGATGCTTTCCTCCTCTGCTACAGCGTGGTTCGCCCCTGCTCTTTCCATAACCTTACCAACAAATGGATTCCTGAGATCCGTCAACTCTGCCCCAGTGTTCCTCTTGTCCTGGTTGGTACCCAGTTGGACCTAAGAGAAGACGTGGAAGTTTTGATCCACCTAGCACAGAACCAACAGCGGCCAGTGACCACCGAGGAAGGCCAGAGGCTGGCCCTGGAGCTAGGGGCAGCGGACTTCGCAGAGTGCTCAGCGCTGACTCAGAAGAATCTGAAGGACACTTTTGATGCTGCCATCTTGGCCAGCTTTGAGCAGACAGATAGTAATGTGGTCCAGCAGCAGAGGCTGACTCTGAGGAAGAAGACCCCCGATAAGATTAAGAGCCTTTCAGAGAGCTGGTGGAGGAAGCTCAACTGTCTGATTGGTGAGGGGAGTTGTGAATTGAAATAAGAGGCTGCACAGTTAGGCCTTGTTAGCTTTTAATTTAACCAGCAGTGCAGTGAATGCACCACACACACACACATACACACACACTCACTCTTGTTTTGCTATGTGTAGTGAGGACCAGGTGTTGACTCCCATTGACTTCCATTGATTTTCAGTCATTTTCAACCCTTTCTATGCCCTAACCCTGACAATAACCCTAAACCTAACCATTACCAGTGCATGCCTAACCCTAACCTTAACCTAAACTCAATTCACACCTTAGTCCTAAACCTAACCGTTAGCAAAATAGGTTGTGAGGACCAGCAAAATGTCCTCACTTTGGTACCAATGGTCCTCAATTTGATGGTGAAATCGGGAAAATGGTTCTCACTGTGATGCCAAGACAGGAACACACACACACACACACACACACACACTCAGCAAACTGGAGACAACCTTCAAATATGTCTAATCTTTTTCACTTTCACACCAATACGTTCTACTTCATTGTTAGCAGAGTTCCAACAGAGTCTGGAAAAGTATGGAAATAGTAAATAGAAGGCCTAATTCCAGACTTAACCAACCGTTCTGTCTAAATGTTCTCTCCATCCATCCATCCATCCATCCATCCATCCATCCATCCATCCATCCATCCATCTATCGCCGGACCACTGTTGAAATATTTCATTCATAGTAAACTTTTGTGTTTATTTTAAACTTGGATAAAGAAGGGCTAAACATTTTGACTAAAGAATGTGAAGAAAACCCTTGTTAGAAATGAAACATTTATACTATTTATTTATGTATTCATTGCACATTATTTATTTTTGCATTGCCAGTGCTGATGATGTTATAATTTAGAATTATTTACTAAACATTCTTATCTTTTTTCGAAATATTACTTCTTTTTCACTATGATTTAACCTTTGAAACAATAAAGAAAAAAATCTTCATTCTATTTCCAGCCTCTTCAGTGCATTTCTATGGTGACTTCTGCGCTTTGTCTTTTGCTTGAAAAACACAAGAGGTGTCTCATCACACAGACTACTTGAGACAGCAAACAGTGTCTCTACCTCAGAAATCAGTTCAGAATGAGAGGCAGAGCATCCCCTACATGGTTCTGCTGTGATCTTGAGTAAAGCTTAAGATTACATCCTCTCTTGGCTTTGCTCTCTGATTCAGAGCTGACCTGTTGGAACCTCCTCTAATAGAAGAGGACAGGACCACCTGGACTGGATTAGAACAGCATATGGAGCCCGATTTCCTTACCACAGAGACATCACGCCTCAAGAAGAAAGACAAGCTGTTTACTCCACTTTAAAGATAATACAGTACCATTTAAAGGTGTACATCTACTCGTCATGGTAATCAATGCCAAAATAATTGACAGGATATGTTGAAATGATATTCAGTAATCTCTCATGTAATGCAGGCTGTGGCCAACTAGAGGCAATGATGAAATATAAATATTGAAGATGGCTGCTTGATTCTGTGCATGTTTGGTTTTCTTACAAATAGATCATATCAAAGCATGTTGTCAGAAGTTAAAATGATGAGCTTATGACAACAAAACAATGATGGAAGGACTAAAGCCACCATACGGACTTGAGCTACTGCAAGGGAACCTGTCAGAAAACTGGAGGAGATTTCGACAAAGGCTGGAGCTACTTGGAAGCAACTGAAGCTGCTAGCAGGGATGATAAGGTGCAGTCCTCGCTATTTCTTCACATAGCAGGTGCATAGCACATAGCATAGTAGGCAAAGTTCATTCCAAACATGTCACAACATACTGAGCCATTGAGAGCAATTACAATGGAAGATGTGTGGCAGTGGAAAGAGGAACATCAAGAGACTTTCAGCAAACTGAAAATTATGCTCACAGAAACACCATTACTCAGGTACTACGAGGTAAAGTTACCAGTAACGCTGTTAGTAGATTCATCAAGAAGTGGCCTCGGAGCAGTTTTACTGCTAGAAAAGAAGCCTGTAGCTTTTGCTTCTTGTGCACTGACTGAAATAGAACATCGTGATGCGCAAATACAAAAGGAAATGTTAGCAATCGTGTTTGGACTTGAACAACTTCACAAGTACGTATACGGAAGAGAAGTAGACGAGCAATCGGATGACAAACCATTGAAAGCTATAATGACAAAGCCACTAAACGACACATCTGCTAGGATACAGAGACTGTTAATGAGATTATAAAGATAGCAGGTAAATCAGCAGTATATGCAAGGGAAAGAGATGCACATTGCAGATGCAGTATCCAGAGCATACCTGCCAGTAACAGACTCTCCAGACAAAGAAGTAGAAGCTCAGGTGCACATGGCGATTTCCAACTTACTAATGTCAAGTTAAAAACTACAACAGTTGAGACAAGGAACAGCAATGATGCAAAGTTAACTAAACTCAGCGAGACAGTCTTCGAAGGATGTCCGGAAACAAAAAGTCAACTTGTAATGAACATTCAAGTGTACTGGAGAGGGGAAATATCATTTATGGATGGAGTCCTATTTAAAGGGGAAAGACTAATTGTTCCAGCAGCTTTAAGAGCAGACATGTTAAAGCTCATCCACAAAGGTCACCTAGGTATTAAAAGCTGCAGACGCCAAGCAAGAGAGGTACTTTCCTGGCCAGGAATGTCACAAAGCATCATAGAATTAGTGAACAGTTGTGATGTGTGTAGCACTTCTCAGAAAAGACAAACAAAAGAGCCACTACATCCACACAGTATACCAGAAAGACCTTGGCATAAAATTGGTATGGATTTATTCACATTTGACCAGCTGGAATACTTACTGATAATGGCGTACTAAGCAAAGTTTATTGAAGTTGAATGACTAAAGCCAGATTCAAGAAGTTCAACTGTTATTGTTCACCTGAAATCACAATTTGCCAGACATGGTATTCCTGAAATTGTCTTTTCTGATAATGGACCACAGTTTAGCTCATGAGAGTTTCAAGCATTTGCAAAGGAGTGGGACTTTATTCACAAAACATCTACCCCACATTACACCCAGTCTAATGGAATGGAGGAGAGAGGAGTACAAACTGTTAAGCTCATGTTAAAAAAATCTAAAGCGGATGGAAAGGATCCCTATTTGTCTCTGCTTAATCTACGGAGTAAACCACTGGAGGACATTGGAAAGTCACCATCGGAGCTGTTAATGGAACGCCGAGCAAGGAACACATTTCCAATGCTTTCACAGTTGCTAAAACCTCAAACAGTCACCCAGAGATTACAACAAATATTACAGTCAAGAAAACACAAACAGAAATAGTACTTTGATCACGGTTCAATAGCACTTCAGAAAGTTGGAAACAAAGTGAGAATATGGCAGTAGGGAACATGGACTCCAGCTCAGGTCACTGAAAAGTCTGACCATCCGAGATCCTGTGAACAGAAAGGTGCTAATGCTGTCATAGAATCAAAATGAGATGCAAAAGGTTATGGACAATCAAAAAGTGTCTCCATCAAATGTTGATAACCATGCAGAACCGGAGAAAGAAAAGGAAATAGACACTTTGCCTACTGTAACACATAGTGTCATAATGTTGGCTTTACCAACTCTGAATTTGGGACTGGAAAAGTGAATCATGCTGTCCGAGTAATATGCCCTGGTGGGAAATGACACCCCGTAAATGTGCCACAGAATCTTGTTGGTCAGCCCGTTCCGTCATAATATTGGCTTTACCGACTCTGAGTGTGGACACAATCACGGAGACTGAACAGCAGTTTAACAGTTTATTTGGAATATGTACAAAACAAGGTGAAATACAGACTGGAGCTACTGGAGGGATCTGGATTGGCACTGAGGAGAAGAGGAGTGAGGTTATTGTTGTTTGGAGGAAGTTATGGAGAGTAGAGCAGGACAACGTTGAGGTAGCTTACCGTTGGTGGTGGATGATGGATTGTTGGAGGTGGTAAATCTACCCTAAAGAGGCTGAGTTTGGCAGAAGGAGTAGCACGGAGATTCAAAGTGCTGATGTTCTCTCTTTGTGATCCTTAAGTGGCAGTGCTTCAGCTGAGCACGCGGTGTTGGAGGGTGGACAGGCAGGTGAGCAAAGGTTTGGTGTTTCCACAAGGTGATCTCAGAGCTGCGGTGCTGCAGGTAGGACATAAAGGGGACTCACGATCGGAGCGAAAGGGGATCTTTTCCAGAACTCACTGGAGCATGGATACAGAGAACAGTAGCTTGGAATCCAGGACGCTGTCACAGAGTGATCAGATCTGCAAAGCAGGACAAGAAACTCAATTAAAGCAGGCACAAAGGACTGGAAATAACCAGTTTTATTTGAGAAACATGAAATGTAGGATGAACACGAAGGTGAGAGGGCAGTTTGAGGCGGACAGTGGAAGGACTGATAATGGAATCAATCTTGAAGAGACCAAGAAATCTGGGTGAGAAAAATTGTGGTATTTCTCTGGATGCACTTAAACTGTTCTTTTCCAGACAGTAATGATCATATAGCAAACAAATGCAATGATATTTTATTGTGGATTTTCTCTAACCCACAAACCCATAATTTTACATACGGGCTACAACATATTCTTGCATCACTACCAATATAGATAGATAAATGTTCCTTAGCAAGATGCAGGAGCAGCACAGTATAGAGGTCCTTTGAATTGGTTGGTTTCCTCGCATGTACTCAGTTTTTAAGCACTGGCCATAGCTTGCTTTATCAATTCTGAACCAATGTTAATGTCAATAAGTGATCCTTGTCCTGTTAGGACACAGTTTTCTCTAATCTGACTTAAATTGTCACTCTAACATAAAATTAAATTGATTAGAATTATCAGAAGCAATCCAGAACCAGCCAAAGTTCAATCTTATCAAAAACTGGAAACCTAACAACTGTGCTGACTGCCAAGCATGACGGTGTCATGCTGAAGGACTGAGCATTTCACAATGTGGGTTGAATTACAAAACACACAGTAAAACGGTTTTCAGAACAGATATCAGGCTAGTGTTTAGCTTGTGGAAGGAACCCACTCTCATCCCAACTGAACATTGGTGACAGTGCTTAAATCAGGTTATACCAGCACACGAGCTCTCTTTTCAAACCAGAAATGCGCCAGGTTGTGCGGTTTCTCTGCAATGTGCGAAGGGACATTTAACCAAACATTAGTAGGAGTTTATGTAGGTATGTGGACTTTACTTTATCACAATATTTTGTGTTTGTTGTGATAACAATAGAAATAAGGATTAAAAAGGATTAAAATATAAAATATAACATCATAGTCAAGTCAAGTCAAGTTTATTTATAAAGCGCTTTTCAGCAACAAGGCACTCAAAGCGCTGTACATAAGGAAAAACATTACAATGATACAGAAAATCAAACAGAAAAACAAATCAAATGACACTAATAATCCTTGGGGGTTTCTGGTTCTAATCCAATCTTTCTAATAGAGGTAATTAGCTCATTAAGTCCTCTGTGGTAAGGAATTCATCCTGTGCAAGAAGAAAAATTATAATATTAATCCTTGAGGTCGCTGGTATGAGGGAGCTGTGGTCCCATCATTCAAATAAGCTGGGTCACTGGTGTAAAACAGTTTTAGTCCAAACTTTTTAAATACTTATAATGTTTGGCTGTCACTGGTATGATATAGTTGTAATACAATCCTTTTAAGAAATCTTATATTCTCTGGTCATTTTTGTAAAAACAGCTTTAGTCCAAATTTTCAAATACTAATAATATTTGGCTTTTGCTGGTAATCTGTCTGAGAAATCTGAAAATCTATGAAAAGTAATGAAATCACACATTTAGGTAGATGAGAAAAGAAACCACATTAGGTAAGAAGAGGGGAAAAAATCATATTTCACACTTTATCCTTAGCAGGATACAGTTTGAGATTGCAAAAAAACCTCAGCTCAAAGAAGCAACATATACGAAACAACATCATGCAGGGGATCCGGTGAAGGCGGTGTGAGGGGGTGCATATGTTCATCTTGAGCATGTTTATGTGTGCGCATGTGAGTGTGTGGAAAGTAAGTCAGTGAAGCACTGTCAAAGAGGCCATTGTCCTTGATGATACGATGGAATGTTCATCAACCGGCCTCACAGTTCTGAGCAGGTCCACAGATGTCCTCAGGGAAGGGAGGGGGCAGAGGGAGTAGAGCGTCATGTTTACATAAGGTCCAGGAGAAGTTGAAGACAGCCAGCCATCAAGGCCGTGCAGGGGAGCCAGATTCAGAAAAACAACAATTATTTGGATTAGGCTGACTCTTAATTTTCCGTCAGCCTTGAGAGTCACGCTGGTGCTTCTCAATGGCGAATCCAAACAGCCAAATTCCAGGTCCTTTCCGCCAGATCCGAGTGAACAGCTTTCTCCAAGATTTATCCCATTTCACCCCTGAGTCCAGGAACCGCAACCTGCTTGCAATCCTGTGTAAGGATCCCATCCAGTCTGCGATTCAGCTCACGTAACATCTCAGTCTGAGAGTTGATAGCTCTGCAGATCCCATCATACATGCCAGGTAGTCTTACAATGGCCAGAACAGCTGCCGACGTTTTTCGAATTTCCCGATATGCCAGGTAACCGCCAATTCCAAAAAGCAGAAATCCTGTTATCAAACATCCAATTGTGTACACATCTTCGACATCCTCGACTGACAATATCGACAGACACACAATCCTTCACTTCTGCCAGGAGTCCATAGTGTATCCGGAGAAAAATGTCCCTTCTGGACAAGTGGGTTCCCCTTCACCTTGTCTTCTTGTCGAGAAAATTTTATCAATTGCATTGAGAGACAAATCCATAACTCAGAATTTAATATATAAAATATTTTTAGGAGATCCATGTGTTACTGCAAACAGTAAGAGCCCTACAAACATAAATCCTCCTATTGATATTTAAAAATTATCTGTCTTGGAACCAAAAGAGGAAAATAGTTAAACAATCCCAACTTTCCCTTCTGCCTGGGGTTCATGATAAATTACAGCTTTTATAAGAATATTTTTTCCACCATTTGATTTAATATGTATAATTGTGACCCTGTGTGGATTGTGGAAAATCCACAGTAAATTTAAACTTGTAAACCAAATTCTTGCTTTTAAACTTCATTCAAGTTGTTTGTTGTATAACCAGTACAACCTGAAATGGCTGAAATCCATAATTAAAAGCTCAAACTGAATATGACATTCATACCATGTTGCTGACTGGCTTTGTCAGTGGGTCTTCATTTTTGCAAATACATTTGGAAAAGTGTTATTTATTCTGAAAACGTTTCAGAATTTGACTTTCAATTCAAACAGACCAATCACAGGAAGGGCCATGCAAATCAGAACAGCTGTGTACCGCCTCCTTTGAAGAGCCGACCAATTGCTGTTGAGGTGGGCGGAGCTTTACTGATAGAGCAGGATTCAAACTGAACATGGCTGCGGGGAAAGATGCTGATGAAAGCACCCAAAATAGAAGGTAAAAACTAATTATTGCCGTCGTTAAGTGTTCGTTAGTTTCAACATCAGAGAAGAGGGGACATTTCGATGGGCTTAAACCGGATTGATGCTGTTTCTTATAGAAGTTTATCGTGCACTATGCCTCATGATTAGCAATAACAGGTTTCAAGTGAGGCTAACCAGTTAGCTGCATAACTTTAACTTTACCTGAAATGTATCATTAAAACGTGAGGCCGGATAAAGTTGGAGAACTATCTAAATGATTACTAACGTCATAACATCTAGATGAGCAATGTACGTCTTGTCCGTTTCAGGTGACGATGCTGACGTTAGCATCGTATTCTCAGCTGTAGATTCTCTTGAGGAAAAGAGTTTTTCATTTAACGATCCGAAATACATTTGTCCAGCTCTAACTCAATCTAAAATAAATGAAATGGCTAGAAATGAACCGGAGCGTTCCACCCTGAACAAAAACAGCTGGAATACAGTTTGTAATCTGCGAAACTTGTTTTAAATTGAAAAAAAAAAAACCAAGATAAAAACCAGAAAAGGCTATTTAAGTGTTTTTGGAATTTTGAGCACATTGAATGGGGTGTGGTTTGAAAACGACAACTCTTAGACCCCAACTTCAATCACATTTGTTGGGGTTAAAAACACTCATTATTAGGATGGGGCAGAACAGAATTATTCTAAAAGATATTCTCAAAAGACATTGTATGATTTTTGTAAAACCAGAAAAGAGATCATTTATTCCTTTTTTGTGTGTGTATTCTGACAAATCCTATTGACACCAAAAACACATTTTGAAGGAATTTTTAATTGGTGTAGAATTATCCAGTTCATGTTTAAGTTGTCATAGTAATGGGATTATTTAGGTGGACCCAATGGAAGGTGGTCTAAATGCCAAAGAAAGCTGTGAAATGACCAATTTTGTGCTTTTCTAAAAAGCTTAGCTTTTAGAGGCCACAAACTGTTTTTAGAAATATAGCTAGCTAAAGACAGACACTACAGAATAAGCTGGAAAAGAAAGTTAGTAGAATGTAAAATCCAATCGTAATAATAACTGCAGAGTGTTTGCATAACTTTGAGTTCTGGGGTCTTTGTATTTGTTAAGGACAGTAATATCTCTAATCCTATTTAGAAGGGTTATTATAGTATAACCTTGTGTTGGATCTGTAGAATGTTAAGGTTAGTGAATTGGCAGTGATCTGTGCTTTCTACTGTCCACCTGCCATATGTCCTTGGTAGGCAGGGGCCTGAATGACATTCTTACTGTTGACTTTAAAATGAAAAAGCAAGTGTTATTCCTGTTATTGCTAATATAATATAACATATTGATTTTTACAGGTATAATGTTACTTCTAACATTTATTTATCGTTTTAATTTTGATACAGAGACTTAAGCTTAAACATAGAAGCTCATAGCGCACCAACTGTAGTTTTAAGAATGGCTAACATTAATGATCACTGTTTTTTGTGGCTGGAAATATTGACAAACTGCTGAATATGTCTTTCGTCTCAAGCAAAGGAATCGTGTGCTACTAGATAGTACTTGGTTAGCTGCTGCTAGTTGTACCTTTCCACTGTGTTTTTGTGGGAGGGAAAATGTAAAGTCTTTTTGGTAAAGATGTTATATTTAGGCATATGTCATTTTCCTAATCAGTGAAGTCCTGTCACTGTCGGTTAACAGCTTGCCTAACCATTGTGTGTCTTCTACTTAAAGCATGGTGACCCATTGTGAGGAATCGCCCGGTGCCTCTTATTCAGTCAGACCACCTGTCATCTTCAACCCAGATTTTTTTGTTGAGAAACTTCGCCATGAGAACCCCGATGCTTTCCTGGAGCTTGTGCTCAGTAATATAACTCGGCTTATTGATCTTCCTGGGACGGAGTTCGCCCAGCTCCTCGGTGAGGAGGGCCCTAAGACCCCAACGACAGGAAATGGAGGCTTTTTCCGTTCTTTTAACTTCCTTAAACGAAAAGGTAAAGATCATCCACACCATGAGATAACGAATACAATTTCTTTCACCTAAATTGTTGTGTGTATTTTTTATGTGATTTAAAAACATTTTTTTTAAAGTATTGATATTTAAAGTGAACAATTCGGGTATTCAATTCAATTAAAAAATACTTTATTAATCCCAAATATGGACTTGGATGTAATTTAAATTACTGTGCTAGAATCCTTGACTGAGAAAAGTCATCTGGCCTTTTAAATGAACCAAGGGATTGTTAATGGTAAACACCAAGCCAGTTTATCAGCATTATATGGTGAGATGAATCAGTGGTAGTTCACAGTGAGTGAGTTCTCAGTCTCTTTTATGAACTGACTCATTATTGTGCCACATTTTGTCGTGGTGCAACTTAACATTTATTTTAGTTACAGCTTTTGCGATAATCTAACACAAAGTAGTGCATAATGGTGAAAGTAGAAAATTCTCATTTGTTTTTATAAATACATCCATGAAAAGTGTGGTGAGCTCATGTATTCACCCCCTTTATTCTGGTTCCCCTAACTAAAATGCAGTGTAACTAAACTTCTTTAGAAGTGACCTAATAAGTAAATACTCCACCTGTTTGTTTGTTCATACATGCAGCTATTCTGTTTCTGGCCTCAAATGTTTGCTAAAGAACATTAGAAAACAAACAGCATCATGAAGACCAAGGAACACAGCAGACAGGTCATGGAGAAGGTTTAAAGCTGGGTTGGGTTCTAACACAATGTCCCACAAAGCTCTGATCAATCCGTCATCTGAACATGGAGAGAGGATGGACCAACTGCAAGCCTAAGATATGACTGTGCACCTAAACTGACAGGCTGGGTAAGAAGAGCATTAACCAGATAAGCAAGGCCGGTGGTAACTCTGGAGGAGCTGCAGGGATCTAAAACTCGGGTGGGGGAATCTGTCTGGAAGAGGGGTTCCATTTTGGAAGAGGGGCAAGAAAAAAAACATTGTGGATGGGAAATCCTAGGAAGCTTTGTTTGGTGAAAAACAAACACTACATCACCCTGAACACTCCATCCCCACGGTGAAACATGAAGGTGGCAACATCATGCTGTGGGACTGCTTATCCAGAGCAGGCACAGTATGGCTTTCAACATCAGCTGGCATGAAGTTGGATGGAGCTAAATACAGAAGAAT
The DNA here is from genome assembly GCA_036173005.1 of Crenichthys baileyi. Taxonomy (NCBI): domain Eukaryota; kingdom Metazoa; phylum Chordata; class Actinopteri; order Cyprinodontiformes; family Goodeidae; genus Crenichthys; species Crenichthys baileyi. The sequence continues at coordinate 57,226 of JAHHUM010002674.1, forward strand.
CCAGGGAAAAATACACTCTAAGGGCTTCAGAAGACTTGAGATGTGGCCAGAGATTCACCTTCCAGGAGGCAAGCCATGCATCAATGCACCAATTTTCAGATATACGTGTTTTTAATTAATTAATATTAAGCTAATTTTATGTTTATTTATGTCTAAACTGCATATTTAAGCTTTTCTACCTTTTTGTTAAAGATGAACCAACTGGAGTGAGTCTAAAATTTTGCACTGTCCATATAATGATAGAGCTGATGGGACTGAATGTATTGTGATGGTCAGTGTTCATTAATAAAGACTGAAATGCTTAGATCCCAGGAGTCAGGATGTGTTTTCCTGCCAGGTGTAAACACACACTGGCTCAGATTCCATGTTAGTAACAGGTGTAAACAGAGCCTGTGAATATGAACAAAATGGCATTCCTCATTTAACATCAAAACATGTCAGTCATGATCTGAAATGCTAATGTTGATCTACTCATTATTTGAAGATTGTCTACTTAAAAATACTTCAGAGAAGTACCCTAAAGCTAGAACATAGACTGATTCATTGTCATCTGTCTGAATGCTTCAACAGATAAAGGCGTTGTCTTTGGCAACCCTCTCACTGAGAGCTGCATTGCCCAGGTCTATCAGCTTATTGAGTACCTCAGCAAAAGTAAGACATCATAACTCGTTCATCCCAGCTTTGTGCAACCTCATCTCCCTCTGGAATAAAAATGGACTTCACAGCAGATAATTGGAATGGTGCTTTTGTTTGATAATTTAGGATCTTACATACTTTCCCCATATTAACCCTAAACAGTCAGCAGCTTTTGTTTGGTGATCAGATTATGCATCTTGGCAATGAGCTAGCTGTGGCATGGCAGAACGTTGGGGCTGGAATGCTGTCTAATTGTTTCAGTGAAAATACTTTTTCTTTTCTTTTTTTTATCCCAAGCTTTCATTTGCATCTGTCTATCCGTTCTTCCATCCATTTCTCTGCTGTCCATCCCTCCATTTTTTTATTTTTTTTTGCAGGTTCCAACTTCAAAGCATGACCACTGTAGAAATACTGTTTCTGCCAAATGGACGTTTTGTTTTTAGACTGCAAAAATGACTTGAAATCGGTAGAAATTCTGGAAAATCGAGTCTGGAAAACATTAGAATTCTGACATGTAAAATGAGCAGGAATTTGGTCTCATAATGACAGACTTGCGTATTGTAACTAAGCAGTTTATTCTTGTAATCTGATAGTACTGATAAATATACAGATATAAACATACTGATACTGACCAAACAGAGCTTTCTGCTGGTTTTAAAAACATCCACAAACTCAGCCAAGTGCAACTGCACAGGAAAATTGTTCCCCCTTAGTTGTAGTAGGTCCTGTTTGTAGTTTGATCCTCCAGGACCACGTTTTACCATTATGTTTCAAACTATACTAATGCTCTTTGTTAATCTCTCAAAATAAGCCTTTTTTATCTTTCTTTGCTGTGCTTAGCTTAATTTTCTGACTGCTGTCTGCTCAGATCTACACGTGGAGGGTCTGTTTCGGGTACCGGGGAATAGTGTTCGGCAGCACGCCTTAAAGGAGCTCCTTAATAGTGGGGCTGATGTTGACCTGGAGGCTGGAGATTTCCACCCTAATGATGTTGCCACACTACTTAAAACTTTTCTGGGAGAGCTGCCGGAGCCTCTGCTGACGCACCGACACTTCCATGTGCACCTTAAGATAGCTGGTAGGATGACGCATGCAAAAAGAAAAAGATTCTTCATTGTATTAGTCACAGAAAGGATCAAGATCTACGTTTTAACCAACGTTTCTTTCAGAGATGACTCTGTTTGATGAACAAGGCAATAAAACCTCTGTGCCAAACAAGGAACGTCAAATTGAGGCCCTGCAGCTCCTCTTCCTGTTGTTACCTCAGGCCAACCGCTCGCTTCTCAAGCTGCTGCTGGACCTGCTTTACCACACTGCCAAGCAGCAGGACAAGAACAAGATGTCTGCCTACAACCTGGCGCTCATGTTTGCCCCACATGTCATCTGGCCCAGACACGTAAGACGGAAAGTTTTAAACTATTAGACATTAAATAGCCAAATCATTTCTGTTTAAAGCCTCAGTAATTGCAAAACAGAAATAGAAACCACCCATGGAATGTCCCTTTTTTACTACCGTAGGCCGTAAAATTTTGACAAACTCATTGTTTGTCTGCGGTTGGTTTTTACTTGTTCTCTCCTGCTTTAGATGACAGCCGGTGACCTTAAAGACAACCTGAAGAAACTGAACAACAGCATGGCCTTTCTCATCAAACATTCACAGAAACTCTTCAGGGTGATTGGTTTCTACACACAATCTTACCATCTTGTTAGTGAGTTAGTGATCCAGCATACTGATGAGTTGGATACAAAACCGAATTAAACAGAAATAAGTGTGACAGGATTTTTTTCTTGCTGATTAACTTGTTCCTGATGATTGTTGCTTGTTCAGGCTCCGGTTTACCTGCGGGAATATGCCAGGATCCACTTTACGGGGACCAAGGTTCTGCAGAGTAAGGTGAGCTCTAGGTTATTACATCAGACCAAAGGGTTTCTATCAGCACTGATTTCAGTTTAAAGAACTTGGAAGGAATTTTCACCTGGAAAACGATTTCATTTATTGGTTTTTATAATTTTATAGGATCAAATGTTCAGAGCAGATGTTAGCTGTCTAAAATTCTAGTTATTTATTTAATTGTTTACTTTACAAAGTAAACAGATCTGATGTATATACAGATATGTATAATTAAATCAGTCCAGTCATATCAGAATCAGAATCAGCTTTATTGCCAAGTTTGTACATACAAACAAGGAATTTGACTCCGGTACACTTTGCTCTCTGGTTTTTGTTTTTGCACTACAGAATATACATATTTACAATGTACAATATACACATATATAAATAAAAAGGTGCATTTGCAACATCTGTATGCTGTTGTTTTGTACTCTATTGAATGTTCAACAGAGAAACAGCCTGGGGGAAGAAACTGTCTCTGTGGCGGCTGGTTTTAGTGAACAGCGCTCTGTAGCGTCACCCTGAAGGCAGAACTCTAAACAGTTTATGTGCAGGGTGTTCTGCACATGGAATCTAATGCAACTCAATACATTTTAATTCGATCCCAGTTAAAATACAATGTAGTAAAGTTCAGTTTATAATGTATGTTAAAAGTTATCCATCAGAAAAAGTCCAGCCAATGAAGTAACGGCAATCCCTCATACTGAGCAAGCATATGGTGACAGTAGGAAAAAGACTAAAACAAGCTGAACCCTAAACATGTACGTAAGCCACGATGTTGACCATTTCTTTTCCTTTCAGAAAAATCTGATCACTTTTGAGATGTTTGAGCTCCTAGTTTCTCTTTAGCTATAACAGAATGTTTACATCTGCTCAGTCATACTGTGGTGATCATCTTTGATGAATTGTTAATAGACTCACATAGTGCTCTTCTGGTCACGCTTTTACTGTACAGCCATATTCACCCACCTGCATTCATTCACCAATAGGCAACATGTCCTGTCTGGCAGAGTAGCACTCAGAATTGTTGTCCGAGTTCCAAGAAGAAGCCCAACAGATTTACTTTCACAAGGAGCTTTGCGTCTAACGCTAAGATGCTCTGCTTGATATTTATAAAAACAAACTTCTTTTGAAACCGCTTTGGGATTGTTTCAATTGCAAGGGACACGGAGACGGAAATGAAAAGGAAAAGGAAAAAAAAGAAGCACGAAAGAGAGAGAGGTGGGGCAAAAAGGGAGAGAAGGAGAAAAGAATTGAGGTGAGAAAAAAAAAGAGAATACAAGATAAAACCCAGGAGACTGCTTCTACACCTGCTGAAAGGCATACCTGGTTCGTAGGGTGCTTGAAATCCTTTAACAAGGTATTTTCAAGGTTGGGAAAGTGTGATTTCTGTATAAAGTCCTTGAAAGTGCTTGATATTCTAACTGCACGGTTTTGTGTTAAGGAGCACTTTAACAATTTGATTAAAATCCTCACTTTGATATTTTTGTGTTAAAGGCACTAAATAGAGAGCAATCATTTTGCCTCTAATGAAGTCTCAGAAAACCTCCCTGCTGCTCAGACAGGGGTTGCTCTTTTTCGTAATACCGGCGTGTGAGCAGGAGACATCACCTGATGAAAAGACCAGCCGCTGGACCGGTGGTGTCCTGTGGCTTAGCCATGAAGCAGACCTACTTCGAGCACGTAGCCAGTGTTGCCAAGTCCGCTTATTATAAGCGACTTTGGACTGTTTTTTTTCTGAAGCCGCTTGCAAATCTTGTGAGTCGGGGGTAGCGTTCTTTTGTGCTTGTTTTTGAAAATGAAGTTACTCATATAGGCTTGGCTTTCTTTCCGAGTGAACTCTCCCCACAAACACACACATACAATGTGCAATGCCCCCCCAACCTCCGTCCACAAGCGTAACAGAGCAGACACCACCGAGCACCGTGCTCACAAAAGACCCCCTGACCCCACACCAAGACGGGACCAACTCACCCAGCAACCAGTCACCGGGCCGACAGCTCCCTGTGCACCCACATTAACACACCACACCACTGCCACCGCAACGACAGCCCAGGGAGAAACACCAACCAGCTAAGCTCCACTGTCACTGCTCAGCCGATCCAAATGCCGGCGACCATGTATTCAAAAAGAGGACACGGAACCCCCACACGCTGCAACCCCTCTGCGCCCCCCGGACACGACAGCCAGGGGAGCAGAAAATCGCCAAGCCCTCCCAACCACCCGGCCAACGACAGCAGCCTCAGCCTGCCCACCCACAAGAGAGAAACAAACAGGTACAACACGCACTCCACCGCCCCGACTGTGACCGCAGCCCGGCGCCAGCCTGGGTGCCAGAGCCGCGGTAGGAAGCATTGGAGGAATGCCACTACAGCGCCCCAAAGACCGGGCACCCTGCCCACCCCACACCTCAACCCTAGAGGCGCCCCAGCATGGCGGCCGCACACACCGGCACGGCATGCCCCTGCCGCACTGAGCAGGCCAGTCACTCCACCAAAACTAAGCCATACCCCCAATCACCGCCGCACACTGCCCAGCCGAGTGCCTTGCTCAGAAGGGACTTTGACATGTGGCAGTGGAGAAAACTGGAATCAAACCCCCAAATTTGTGATTGCAAAACGTCTACTCATCCCACCAAGCTACAGTTGCTCTTATAAGAAAGTTTTAATGCTAATGATGATTAAAACCACTCGCATGTAGCCCCCACAGATCTAAGGACACTGATCCAGTTCTCTATTGGGTTGCAGTCAGACTGCAGCAGAACAGCGGGGCACATAAAGGTTTGGTCCACTGGAACTGGAACACTTTTTTTTTTCTTGGGTTTCCTGTTATTTTTAAACATTTTGTATATTTTGTATTTTGTTATGAGATTGACATCCATGTACAACCAGTGGACCAGTTAGAGGGGGGTGTTCAACACTGAGGATACTAATTTCAGTTTGATGTTGCAGTGTGTTTTGCTCTGTGTGGTCTCTCAGGATGATCTGGACCTGCTGGGAGTCAGCAGCTCTCCTGCTCAGCGGACGGCGTTGCCTCTGAAGAGGACAGCTGTTCTGGGCCCCAGTTCGCAGGAACAATATCAGTCACCTGCTCAACAGTATACAGAGGAGGCCTTGAAGGAGCTCTTCAGACATGTTCACCATAACATGCCTGACTCTGCCAAGAAGAAAAAACTCGTCCGACAGGTTAAGTTCAGAAAACTTTTTCTTTTTTTTCTCAATTCCATCTGCTTGGAAGCAAAAACCTTTTAAGAAGCAAAAGCCTGGCTACTCATCATCAGATGCAGCCTGACTTCCTTGTCTGTTCATCCGAACATTTCTGCCCTGATCTTCCTGTCCTATGTTCAGCTTGTCAAACAGACTCATCCAGAAACGCCTAATGAGGACCATCTGGTCCCTCCAGCTGCCAGCAAGAAGCACCCACGTTCCCGCTCCTTTGGTGGCCTTATCAAGGTAAGGAAGGAGTCTGGATGATGAGCAGACTAAGAATTTTGGTTTTAGAATCTAAACTCTAAATTTCAGTTTGTATTTTTATTACTGAAGGCAAGGCAGGATTATTTATATAGCATATTTCAGTAGCAAGACAATTCAAAGTGCTGTACATGAAAAAGCAAAAAAACCAAAAAGAGACATTATAGGAAAAGTACATTGCAGGTGCATAAAGGTAATTAAATAATTAAAGAGAATAAAAAATGAATAATTAAAAAGATGATAGTAAAAAAAAATTAATGATAAAATTGATTGATAAGAAAATGAAAAGAAAGTTGGACTGAAAACTTAACTAAAACTGTTTAGATAGCACAATCAAAGGCCACTCTAAACAAATATTTAATATAAAAAATTTGAATCTTGATTTAAAGCAACCTAGGGTTTCAGCGGTTTTACAGTTTTCTGAGAATTTATTCCAGATTAGTGGAGCATAAGAACTAAAAGCTGCTTCTCCATGTTTGGTTCTGGTTCTGGGTATGCAGAGTAGATTTGAGCCAGAAGACCTGAGAGGTCTGGGTGGTTGATCCACTGACAACAAGTCAGTAATGTATTTTGGTGCTAAGCCTCTCTGAAGGAACACAAAGTAGATAATTGTGAGGTGAAATGACAATGAAACATGGTTTTTAAAATGTGTTACAAATACAAATCTGAAAAGTGTGGTGTTCATTTATTAAGTTAATATTTTTTATTGAACCCCCTGTAACTGCTTTGCACATCTAGAATCTACAATTTTTGCACACTCTTTGCAAATTAACCTAAGCCCAGGAGGATTAAAGGGACAGCAGTTTGAAGTCTTACCACAGATTCTCAGTTTGAGTTAGGTCTGAACTTTTCAAGACTGGGCCAATCTGGGACATGAACATGCTTGGATCTAAAGCATCCCAATTGTAGGTCTGGCTCTATGTTTAGGGTCATTCTGCTGGAAGGTGAACATCCCTGACTTTAGCCTCTAGCAGGTTTTCTTTTAGGATTGCCCTGTATTTGTAGCTCCTCTTGAGTTACCATAGGCCTCTGGGTTGCTTCTCTGATTAATGCTTTTTTTCTCCGGTTTGTCAATTTAGGTAGCATATTTTCAGTTAATGGGGTTCAGAGTTTTCTAAGCTAACCTGTCTGCTGCGTTCCTTGGTCTTCATGATGCTGTTGGTTCACTGATGTTCTCTAACAAACCTCTGAGGGCTTCACATTCAGCTGCATTTATACTGAGAACCTCTTTTTACTCATTAGATGACTTCTGAAGACAAAAGGTTGCATTTTGGTTCAATAGGGGGTTCAATACAAATGGATGCCACAGTTTTCAGATATTTATTTGTAAAAAAAAAATGTTTTTTCTTCCACTTTACAATTGTGCTTTGTGTTTGTCTATGATTTCAAATCCCAGTAAAATGCAATGTGCAAGATGCACCATTTGTGCTTTTAACATGACAAAATTAGGAAATGTTTTGCATGGCTCTATAGAAGCAATACACATTAGGTTAATATGAAGCTATTGTATTTTCTGCTTAGGAAACCACTTAATTCTTTTACCAAAAAGTATTATGCTTTATGCATTCTGATATTATCTGTTTTTTACAACTTTTTTGTACGCTTTGCTCTGACACTAGCGAAAAGCTCGAGGCGAGCAGATGAGAGAGAGACACATCTCCCCTGAAGCTGCTGGAAGAAATCTCGGTAAAGAAAACGTCCTCCTGCAGCCGGTGAGCTACATGTTTTCATTACTTAGGGTTTTTGGGCTCCCAGTTCATTTCTTCCTTCTTTCTGCCCCAACATCTCTTAGCTTTGACACATTTTTGCAAACTTTATGACATTATTTTAATAATGTGGAGCATCTTAGTTGATGCTCTACTAGGGGGCACCGCCACAACATCTTTTATGCCATCTTTGTTGTTTCCATCTTCTGTGTGCAACTGTACCTGTCTTTACAGATGAACAGCCCATCAGCTGGTCCTGTCATGGGGAAAGCAGGACTTGTAGTTAAAAATCCAGACTTTACCTTTCACAAGGACAAAGCTCTCAAGGTTTCTAAGGTATGAGAAAGTCTTTAAACGACTTGTATAATAAAGCAAACAAGCTTTTGTTCCACAGCTATCATAGTTTCCCCTGAACACACTCAGAAGAGTAGCAGGAGGTTTTAAAGATTAAGTGTTTATTGCTTAAGTATTAAAAATCTTACAATCTTTTCTCTTCATTTCTGAAAATCTGATAAAACAATTACTTGACAGTTTTATAAGTCCAAGCTAGAACCAAAAGCTGTGCCAAGATGTAGTCCTTTTTCCCCACAATACATACTAAAGAAACATTTAAATCATGTTATTCAGCAGTTTTGAAGGATTTTATCAGCAGCTGCATTATAATTATTTATTTTCAGTGTTGAAATGTTATTCCTTTGATCTTTAAGCCATTTCCTAATTACTCTCCCCTGTGACGGGGTGCTCCATCATGCTGAAGAATCCACAGATTCAACAATAGAACGTTACATTGTTTATTTATTCAATAGTTTACTTTTAATGGTGTTTTCAAGCGTGTCCTGATGTGTGTTCCTCCACGCATGCCTCTCATCTCTCAGCAGGACTCTCCCTCAGTCTCCAGGATGCGTTTCTCTGCAGCTCAGGAGATCTCAGTGTGAAACCCAACCGCCCCCCCCAGACTGCACTGGGACAGTATTAAACAATCATTATGCATATGACTTCCTCTGACTAATATGTATTAGACTGAGCCAGCAGAGTCGCACCAATATCTGAAGTGACTGTTGACAAAATGGTACTGGTAGTTGAATAAGTTTTCTTGTTCTATTTAGAATGACAGCATTTTAGGAATATTAATAGATTAGAGCCGTAATAATACATGTAAGAAATATTAGCAGCTCATTCAGTAACGGTAGATCAGCTGTGCTTCAGACTAACCGGTATTGTTTGTGCTGCAGTGGAACAGAGTGGGGTTCTGATTGTGCTTCTGTTTGAGTTACTGAATCAATAACCACTATCAGAATATGTATCAATGTTGTACAGATTGTTTTTAATAGTGTATAGCTTTTTTATGGGAATTGTTCGGTGTTATTTTGGGAGGTGTGTGTGTGTGTGTGTGTGTGAGCTACTGATTCAATTTCAGTGAGCTGTTTTATTTTTTTGGGCCATCCTAATTTTAATGGGGCTTAACTGAACTCTTCTCTTAATGCTGTTCAGATTAAGAGCATCAATTCAGTTTTCTTGTAATGAAACATCTATGTAACATTACCTTTTTGAGGTATTTTATTTATTTTTTTATTGGGTTCATTGATGGCGGGAGGTTATTTTGTTCAGTGGTGTTTGGAGGAATTGTTGATGGCTAACGTTGAAGTTGAGTTCCCCCAGATTGAGCAGAAATCCATCAGTCAGTCCATTTCAGCATGAATGACATCCGGGCTGTAGGGCATGAAAACAGCTTTACAAAGGAGAAACTACGGGACAGAGAATTTTTGTTATAACTAAAAAAAAAGCCCAACAGGAGATGACTTCAGAAAATGCTGAGAATGCTTTCTGATTGAGTAAAGCATAAACTGAAGTAAATGGCATTGAGGTGGGATCATTTGCAAATGCGATTTTAGCTGTGTTTATAAAGCCTCAGGCATGCAGCCATCTGAAAGATGGCTCTCTATCCTTACATATTTTACCAGCTAGTCTTATGACACGTCATAGATGACCACGGTGCGCAGCTGAGGTTATTTTTAGCTCCAACAATTGAACAAGAAAATTTGATTTAAAAACTAAGAAAATGACAATATTAACACTTTTGTTTTCTGTTCTGTTGCCCTTCGTTTTCAGATGTGTGTACACTTAGTGAAAAGCTGATGTGCACACAGAATTTCCTCCTTTTTAATTCTGAATGCAGCAGAAGAAATATGGTGGGGTTTTTTGTGTATTCATCCTTTATGCACCTGACCCAGAGTCTGATGGACACTGAGCACCAACATGTCCACCCCTTAAACTCCCAACATTTCATTTGATCCTGTCAACAGTAATATTGCTGTTTTCATTTAAATGACATTCTTAGTGTGGGGAAAGGCAACAGCATTCCAAGCTTTACCATACAGACCTGTTTAGAATCGGATCTGAGCCATTCGTCTCTAACCTGTGTGCCCTGTCCCTTTTTTAAATATCTGAAAACATATTCATGCTTGATCTTTGTTATCACAGGCTTACTCTTTACTGCATGACTCAGTGATGAATGCTCAGTTGTTGAATTGCAAGTTCAAATACACCGACCCCACATTTCCAGCACTGTCAAGTAGTATTCCTCAACAGAAGAATATTTCGTCTGATTTTTTTTTTTTGGAGGTCACTTTCAAGTAACCTGGGAATTTATTTGAACCCCAAACTGTTCTGTATTCCTCCGGAATCAAGTGATGAGAGATGTTTCTGGTTTAGGATCAGTTCGTCTACCTGAGTGTTAGAAATGTTCTGCTGTTGTATCCTGTTTGGATTGTGGGAAGTTTTGAGGGAGTAGGAAAGATGGGTTGCTGAAAGTGATTGAAGGGGTGAACCTTACAGAAGGACAATAATATACCTCATGTATTCTACGGTTGGATTCCTTGTTCTTCTTTTTAGACACACATCAATTTTATTTTGTGTATTAATTTGATATATGTAGGTTGTCTAAAGTTGAATTTGGGACTAAGTCTCATCCTTAATATTTTGGGTTGTGTAGAGATGGGGTTTTGAAATAATAGAAGATTTACTGTTAAATTGAGCTCATTTGGGATTTAGGATCTAGAATCCTGTTTAAGTAGGGGAACCTGATCAGAACCCACGAGGACAGTTAAATCTGTTACATTGTGCTGTGAAATATTGTTTTCCAGTTAAACATAAACCTTGTTGCATATATGTGAAACATGCAGCTGGTCTCTGGCCTGCTGATTCGTTACACTGTGAGGACGAATTACATTTAGATTATTTTTATCTTCAAGCTTTTATGTGAAATCTACACTATTTTAATTAATGGGGTTATTTGGGATGCTAACAGGACACTTTAATACTGCTTGACCTGTCCAAGAACATTACTGCCAACACTGGTGAATTAATCTGCGAATTTTTCTCAATGTGGTTTTAACTGTGGTTCCCTGTTTTTGTATTTTTTTATGTAAAATAAGCTGACCTTGTACAGTGTGTTCTGTAGCAAACCATCTGCTTTATATTAAATCTTTTTATTTTCCACCAAACTGTGTTTAGTGTGAGTTTATCTAGATTTGCTTAAGGACTCGATTTGTATTTCTGTGAACACAAGCAACGTTATAGTTGGACTACGGTGCAGTACTTTATATCTCCACTAGAGGATGCTGTCACACTTAATAGAAACCCTCGCGTTCTTAACATTTACTAACTCACGATGGATTCAGTGTAATCTTTATTATAACCACATACCAGTTCGAACCAGATTATTTGGTTGATTTAATGCTATTTTGTCTTAAGCTAAACAAAGTTGACTTTTTAACATGATAAAAAAATCATAAAGGAAAAATATCAATATTTCTGTTCATGGTGTGTTGGCCATGTTGAAAACCTCTCTAATAATCTAATCTCCAGGAGGGCCAGCCATCATCAGCCAGCAGAATAGCTGTACACACAGGAAGGCTAATCTCACTGCTATTCAATTTAATGTAGTTTTATTTATATAGCGCCTATTCAAAACACAGCATCTCAAGGCTCTTTACAAAGTCAGTTATATTGAATCATACAGATTCCAAGTCAGGTACATACATTCCAATTAATCTTAATCATTGAACAGTGCAGTCAGATTCTGTTATTTATTCAAATTGGATAAAAGGTTTTTCTATCTAAGGAAACCCAGCAGATTGCATCCAGTCAGTGACTTGCAGCATTCACTCCTCCTGGATGAACATGTAGAGACAGTGGACAGTCACTGGCGTTGACTTTGCAGCAATCCCTCATACTGAGCATGCATGTAGTGACAGTGGAGAGGAAAAACTCCCTTTTAACAGGAAGAAACCTTCGGCAGAACCAGGCTCAGTATGAGCGGCCATCTGCCACGACCGACTGGGGGTTAGAGAGAACAGAGCAGAGACACAAAGAGAACAGTCTGTTTCTATAGTTTACTTTAAACTTACTGCTTTAAATTTCAAGACCTACAGTATTTCTAGTAATTCATGTCCGACACTGCTGTGAATGTCCCTTCTGGGAGTGTGTATATATATATATATATATATATATATATATAATATAAAGTATCTAATATATGGTCTTATCTGGTGCTGCGGTGGTCAAATCTATGAGGCAAGCCCTACCTTTGGACCAATCAAATCATTTAAAAATCAAACCACAAACACATTCCTGTCTAGACAGGTAGAGTCTCCTTTCTTGTCAATTTCTCACAGTAATAGAGCTCTGTTTGACCTTCACTGAGAACCTTGTTCAGGAGACATACAGTATGCTCTCCTTTATGCAACTTCCAACAACAACAATTGTGCTTAATACTTGCTCCAGTGGAAAAGGGAAATCCTGGTGTTTCTGAGGATAAAAAGAGATCACTGAAGAATTTTAGAACAGTCTCTTTTTTTATATCCATTTTTTCAAATAGTGTTTGGACATTTTAAACAGTATTGCATCGGACAAACAAAGCCCATGTGACTAAAAACAGTGATATTCAGTAAAGTACAATATTATTGAAAAGCTAAATTTCTGTAGCTCAATTCACTAAGTGAAATACAGTATATAAATTTCACACAGATTGACGTTTCATGCCTTTATTTCTGTTAATGATTTTCTTACAGCCAAAGAAAACATTTAAGAATAAAATATTAGATCAGAGCAATAAAAACATTTTTAATACAGAAATACGTTTAAAACCTCCTTAAACATTATTTTATAAACGTACTTAATCTGACAAATGAGTCTCATCAAAAAGCATATATTAATTTTTAGAATATGAATGACATATTCAGACATTTATAGATAAATCTACTCATGCTGTAGTGATAGTTGCATTGACATTTGCTAAAATCCCTTAAGTTCTGCTGTAAATTATGAAAGTTAGGCTATTATTGTTTTTGTCATAAATACGCAGTGCTGCTTTGTGGCCAGAGGAACAGTGCAAGTATGAATAAAAATAACTATTGTCATGCAAATTTGCATTTGCATCATTAAACTATTGTCGTACTTTTAATTTTCACTAAAAGATCCTGGCAGTCTTTTAGTAAATATTTAGGGAGCACTGACTCGCCGACGTATTTGGAATCAATCAGATCTGTGAATATGGATGGTGCTGTTATGTTAAATATTATTATTTAAAGCATATTAAGTTTTCTGTTACTCCATTATGATAAGCATTTTTTAGCCTAACCATAAAAATGCCAAACCTCAATACTGTCATGCTTAATATTAAACCAAGAAAATCCAAAACGTATGTATATATACATACACTTGTGCAAGTAAATATAAAATCATACACTCACCGATCACTTTATTAGGTACACCTTGCTAGTACCGGGTTGGACCCCCTTTTACTTTCAGAACTGCCTTAATCCTTCGTGGCATAGATTCAACAAGGTACTGGAAACATTCCTCTGAGAGTTTGGTCCATATTGACATGATAGCATCACACAGATGCTGCAGATTTGTCGGCTGCACATCCATGATGCGAATCTCCCGTTCCACCACATCCCAAAGGTGCTCTATTGGATTGAGATCTGGTGACTGTGGAGGCCATTTGAGTAAAGTGAACTCATTGTCATGTTCAAGAAACCAGTCTGACATGATTCGTGCTTTATGACATGGCACGTTATCATGCTAGAAGTAACCATCAGAAGATGGGTACACTGTGGTCATAAAGGGATGGACATGGTCAGCAACAATACTCAGGTAGGCTGTGGCGTTGACACGATGCTCAATTGGTACTAAGGGGCCCAAAGTGTGCCAAGAAAATATCCCCCACACCATTACACCACCACCACCAGCCCGAACTGTTGATACAAGGCAGGATGGATCCATGCTTTCATGTTGTTGACAACAAATTCTGAGCCTACCATCTGAATGTCGCAGCAGAAATCGAGACTCATCAGACCAGGCAACGTTTTTCCAATCTCCTATTGTCCAATTTTGGTGAGCCTGTGCGAATTGTAGCCTCGGTTTCCTGTTCTTAGGTGACAGGAGAGGCACCCGGTGTGGTCTTCTGCTGCTGTAGCCCATCCGGCTCAAGGTTCAACGTGTTGTGCGTTCAGAGATGCTCTTCTGCATGCCTGGTTATTTGAGTTACTGTTGCCTTTCTATCAGCTCGAATCAGTCTGGTCATTCTCCTCTGACCTATGCAAAGCATTCGTTCCCACAGAACTGCCGCTCAATGGATATTTTCTCTTTTTCGGACCATTCTCTGTAAACCCTAGAGATGGTAGTGTGAGAAAATCCCAGTAGATCAGCAGTTTCTGAAATACTCAGACCAGCCCGTCTGGCACCAACAACCATGCCAAAGTTCAAAGTCACTTAAATCACCTTTCTTCCCCATTCTGATGCTCGGTTTGAACTGCAGCAGATCATCTTGAACATGTCTACATGCCTAAATGCATTGAGTTGCTGCCATGTGATTAGCTGATTAGACATTTTTGTTAACGAGCAGTTGGACAGGTGTACCTAATAAAGTGGCCGGAGAGTCTGATTCTGATGTGTGTGCAGAGTTTTGTTGTTCGGTAATGTCAGAGCTTGGCTCACCCCTTTCACTGTTGTCCTCATATCACCATCTTATTGGGCTGGTATTCACCAGACAACACTTAACAGCCCGAATTATTATTTAATATAATATTAAAATTTTTATATTTAATAATATAATCATTATAATAATCACAAGTCACAACTGAAAGATAGATCTCCATTTGTACATGTGAGATGACAGTTTGGAAACTTATTTCATGAACACACAAACCATTCTCAAACAAGTGTTAAACATCTAAATTAATAACCAGGGTTGACCATGACGTCTTGTTTGTTATGGTTTCTTAGGCTAGAGGATCTCAGTAGTATCTTGGATGTGTTCAACCTCATTTTTAGCACCAGTCCCAGGTTCATAATCCCAGTGCAGTTCTTCCACAGATGTCATCATAGCACTGCATTGATGGAACCGAGGAATTTAATGCTATCTGCTCTCTCTACTGCACATTTGCTGATGTTGAGGGTGTTTACTCTTGTTTTGACCACTAGATGTTGAAAGTAATCTCCTTCCTTTTGTCCATGTTATGCATCAGGTTGTTATCTCTGCAAAAAACCACTGACTGTTTAACTTTCTTCATGTACATTGATTCATCATTCACATGAGTGAGTACCTCTACTGTGCAAGGTTTTCCTTGTATGTCGATGTACAGTTGTGTGAACAGTGCTGACAACAATGGCCTGAACACACATCTTTGAGGAATGCTCATGAGTGACGGACTTAAAGAAATACTTTTTCAGTCTGGACTAGCTGTTGTGTTTCATTCATAAAGCTTAGAATCCAGAAACAAGCAGCAGTGTTTGGGCCAAGCAAGACAGGTTTCTGCATGTGTCTCTGGAGAATGATATTATTTTTTGATTATCTAGAATAGATCTACAGTATTCTTGCAAAACAGTACACCTCTGCACCTTCACACAAAACAACAGAATGTGCAAGCAACTTAGTGTTGTCAAAGAGTCACAATGATTTCTGAAATATTTCTTTACATTATAAATTATATTACTGGATAATCCTGTTTTTTTGGGAAATTAAATTTTTTTGTTTTAAAATGTCATCACATGGGGGAAAATACTAGAAGCTTGTTAACTGACACACTGAAGACAAAAGCATCGGTTCCGGAGTCCCAGAAATAAATTCAGATGTGTCTGCAGAAACCCCCCCAACGCATCCACTGTTCCTTAACAAGCTATTATTGCCCCAGCAATAACAGACTCCAGCCCCCCTGGAGATGTCCGCATCTTTTCCTTCCTTTCAGGCAGATTATGGCCAAATGAGTCATTCAGTTCAGTTGCACAAAAGCCGCAGCTGGGCCCTGGATGTAGCCCATTTGTTTTTCCTAACTTCTGAAGCCTGCCTGGTTAAATGAACCCATCATACAAAGTCTTTAGGGAGAGGACAATGTTAGGCCATCAGAAATAATCACACGTGTACAGGGTTATATAAAAATCTGGGAAAGCTGTGCCTCCCCCAGTGAAGAAGGTCACAGTTTAAATGTGTTATTGTTAATATAATTCAGTTCAACATTACTGCATGCCATACTGCATCTCTCTGGTGTGAGATACTTGTCCTCATTTTGTATTATTTGGTAAAAAAAAAGCAGCAGCCTGGTTTCTGTGGAGATTTGGTGTTAGTAGCAGAGTACCAAGCCCAGACTGCATTTGAATTTCAAAGCCTTGTCAGCATATTCATAATAGACTTCTGAGTAAGCTCTATGGCAGCTTATGGGATTCCAGTTATGCTAGTCTCATCAGAAATCCCTTTCCTAACCCCAGTTT
Source organism: Crenichthys baileyi (assembly GCA_036173005.1). NCBI lineage: Eukaryota > Metazoa > Chordata > Actinopteri > Cyprinodontiformes > Goodeidae > Crenichthys > Crenichthys baileyi. Next base: position 73,701 of record JAHHUM010002674.1, read on the forward strand.
GTATGGGTTGTATTATTATGATAAAATATAAACCCAGTAGAAGTTTAAGAAGTGTCATTAAGGTTCGTGGTTGAGAAATTTTCTGTGTTGGAGCAGAAATTAAAGTTTTTATCCAGCTTCACCTGTCTTAACCAAGCCCCTAATTCTACAGTCAAAGTTGTTAGAAAGCTGTGCTGGTTAACCCTGAGGCAGTTAGTACCAGTGAATGGCACATCTTAGCTGTCATCTTAGTTGTCAGGAAAACAGTTTACATGCCGCCTTATTGGAATTTATTACTACTTTGGTAACAAACCAATTCTGACTTTCGGTGGAACCAGATGACGCTATGAAAGAGTGAAGGTCATGATCTCCAGTTGGAGTTTCTTTATGGATCTGTTTCCTCCCTGTTGTTTTTTGTTCTCTAGTTGCTGTTATTTTAGTTAATTCATTGTAGATAGGTTCTTGGTTCATTCTTGTGTTTAGATATGTATGTTACTTCCCTGGACCTCTGTGTATTCCTGCTCATCTGTGTTAATTAGCCTCTCTCCTTTAGTTGCTCTGCATTCTCCCTGCCACCAGCTGCTCCGCATTTCATCTGATTAACTGTTCTGGTTCATTTGTTGTTTCTCCACAATCCTCTGTATATAAACTAACTGGTTTTCATTGCTCACTACTGGGTTCCACTGTTTGCCTCTCTGCTCCATGCCAGTTACTCTGCCTATGTTCAGTGTCCTACGGTTCCTTGTAAGTTTACCCGTTTTGTCATCATTAAAACATTTATACTCACCATGTGGCTCCCAAGCTCCTCCATTTTGGGCCTGGAAAAACAGTACTTTCTGACAGAAGGTACATGTTAATTGTAACTCTGTTGCCAAGTAAGGGTGATCAATATAAACCATTTATTTTATTTACTTATTGTAACAATATGACGGTTACCATTATGGTGTATTTCCCCAAACTTAGCAAAAACAGTAAAGAAGAAATACAGGAAATGCATTGAGTACCTGTTACCATGTAAGATGTACTAGTGTTTACACATACTCTAAGGTAGGTAGCATCAGTGTTGTGCCAGTTCATCCTTAACAAGAACTAGTTCAGCCAGGTTAAATAGAACAATTTGATATTTAAAGTTTACCTCTAAAAAGTTCAGAGCTAAGCTCCCTGCTTCTAACCTGAACTAGTTCTTGTACATTTATCATTTTTTGTCCCAACTAACGTAAAGATATATAGGTCACGAAGTCATTAACAAATTAGCGTGTTTACTATGGCTTTGCATCCGTTCTATTTTCTCCGGTTGTCTTTGATCAAATAAACTGTATTTAATAATGGCTGAGTTCCCAAACAGCTGCTCTAATTTACATATTTTAGTAGTTTCATGAAAAGAAAATTTTGAAAGAAAAGGATCTAATTAGACTACATTCACCGGCCACTTTATGAGGTACACCTTGCGTCCGTTTTGGACCCCTTTTGCCTTCAGAACTGCCTTAATCCTTGGTGGCATAGATTCAACAAGGTACTGGAAACATTCCTCTGAGAGTTTGGTCCATATTGAAACTGATAGCATCACACAGATTTGTCCGGCCGGCCCCATCCATGATGGAAATTCCCCGTTTCCACCCATCCCCCCAAAAGGTGCTCTATTGGATTGAGATTCGGTGACTGTGGAGGCCATTTATTAGTGAACTCATTGTCATGTTCAAGAAACCAGTATGAGATGATTCGTGCTTTATGACATGGCACGTTATCCGGGGAAAAAACCCATCAGAAGATGGGTACACTGTGGTCAAAAAAGGGATGGAAAAGGTCACAAAATTACTCAGGTGGGCCCTGTGGCGTTGGACACGATGCAATTTTTTGGTAAAAAGGGGGGCCCAAAAGGGAAGGGAAAATATTTCCACACACTATTACACACCACCACCACCAGCCAGAACCCCGTTGATACAAGGCAGGATGGATCCATACTTTCATGTTTTTGACGCTAAATTTCTGACCCTACCATCCAAATGTTCCCAGCAGAAATCGAGACTCATCACATTTTTTTTCAAATCTTCTATTGTCCAAATTTTGGTGAGCCTGTGTGAATTGTAGCCTCAGTTTCCTTTTTGTTAGCTGCAGGGAGTGGCACCCAGTGTGGTCTTCTGCTGCTGTAGCCCATCCACCTTAAGGTTCGATGTGTTGTGCGTTCAGAGATGCTCTTCTGCATCCCTTTGGGGTGAAAGGGACGGTTTTTGAGTTACTGTTGCCTTTCTATCAGCTCGAACCCAGTCTGACCATTTCCTATGACCTCGGGGGCCCATCAACAAGGATTTTGCGCCCAAAAAACTGCCGCTCACTGGATATTTTTTTTTTTTCGGACCATTCCTGAAAAACCCTAGAGATGGTGGTGCGTGAAAATCCCAGTAGATCAGCAGTTCTAAAAATACTCAGACCAGCCCGTCTGGGTTTAAACAACCATGTCACTTTTCAAAAGTCACTTAAATCACCTTTTCTTCCCCATACTGATGCTCGGTTTGAACTGCAGCAGATCGTCTTGAACATGTCTACATGCCTAAATGTATTGAGTTGCTGCTATGTGTTTGGTTGATTAGAAATTTGTGTTAACGAGCAGTTGGACAGGTGCACCTAATAAAGTGGCCGCTGAGTGTATGTTTGTAACTGCGGTCACCTTTAACCATCTCATTACTGTCCAGACGAATTAATACCATTTTTTTTCTCCCTGTTATTACAGTCAATAACCAGCAGTAATACTGAATAATAATGAAAGCTGAAATTGTCTTGGACAAAAATATTCACTCATTGTGCATTTTTGATCATTCTACAACCATAAAATCAAAATACAAATCGCTGGAATATATTTTTGGTCATAATGGAGTTAACCCACCACAATTTTCCTCTCTAATAAAACCTTGATTTTGTTGAAGCATATTAGTTGACACAATCTTTGTATTTTCTCATACATTTCTCACACACAGACACTGATTTCATTAAAAGTTTTGGTGAAACAATCTGACTAAAGAACTTTTTGAAACATTTCTTTCTTTTATGCCTTTAATATCTGTATTTCGCATTATTTTTTATGCTACTTTTTTATGCTCATGCTTTGTTCCTTTCTTTGTCTTCCCTCTGATGTCCTGTAAATGTGGTGTTAACTCAGTGTGGTGCTGAATGTAAAACACTTTGGATTGTTTTGTTTATGACTGGTGCTATATATTGCCTTGCCTTAAAAAACTACATTGTTTAGTTAAACGTTCTCAAAAATGTGAGCTCCACTCATTAACTCATTCATTTAGATGGGTTAATGCAGAACACTGGGTATCATGTTACTCAGTAAATGGAAATTGAGCTGTTGCTGAGCTATGTCTGCAGAAAGAGAGCCGGATGAACATACTAACCAGTCGTCGTCTTCTTTAGAGCTTGTGGCAGGAAGCAGGAAGAATGTGGGAAAGCTTAACTAAATCTCCAAACTATGTTGAAAAGTGGTTACATGTAAAGACGGTGAAGCAATGAACCACTTTCACCTTCTCCGAGCTAACCACAGGTTTAACCAACTACAGTGTTACTGTTAGCAGACATCCTACTTTCCATGACAATGGACAGCAAAGCTAATTTATGTTAACTTAGAGTAAAGGTCCAAAAAGGGTCATTTGTTATGCTTTTCTTCATTCGCTATGGTAGAGGCCTATTGTTTTGGCCAGAAGACACGTTTGAATAAAAATATAAAAAATATGAGATTTTTTATAAGATTTTTTTAAAAAGTATTGCAAGGATGTCTTTAATGTCTTTAAAGATAATATTCTCTGCTGCTTTCTATTTTTATATTATACTCTATAGCAGGGACTCTCTTCTACTCTGGAGTGGCCCACGGAGAGAGGCAGCGGGCTGGGGTGGGTTTGCTTGTTGCCTCCAAGCTCAGCCGTCTCGTGTTGGGGTTTACCCCAGTGGATGAGAGGGTCGCATCCCTGCGCCTTCGGGTTGGGGACAGGTCTCTGACTGTCGTTTTGGCCTACGGACTGAGCGGTAGTGCGGAGTACCTGGCCTTCTTGGCGTGCCTGTCGGGGATGCTGGATAGTGCCCCTTCTGGGGACTCCATTATTCTGCTGGGGGACTTCAACGCCCACGTGGGAAACGACAGTGACACCTGGAGAGGCGTGGTCGGGAGGAATGGCCTCCCCGATCTGAATCTGATTAGTGTTTTGATATTGGACTTCTGTGCTAGTCACGGATTGTTCATAATGAACTCCATGTTCAAGCATAAGGTTCATCAGTGCACTTGGCACCAGGACACCCTAGGCAGGAGGTCGATGATCGACTTTGTTGTCGTGTCGTCAGACCCTTGGCCGTATGTTTTGGACACTCAGGTGAAGAGAGGGGCTGAGCTGTCCACTGGATCCGCTGGAAGAGGCGAAAGCCGGACAGACTTGGCAGGCCCAAACGCATAGTGAGGGTCTGCTGGGAACATCTGGCAGAACCCTCGGCCAGGGATGTATTCAACTCCCACCTCCGGGAGAGCTTTGACCAGATTCCGGGGGATGTTGGAGACATAGAGTCCGAGTGGACCATGTTATCCACATCTATTGTCGATGCCTGTAGCTGTGGCCAGAAGGTCTGCGGTGCCTGTCGCATCGGCAATCCCCGAACCCATTGGTGGACACTGGCAGTAAGGGATGTTGTCAAGCTGAAAAATGAGTCCTATTGGCTGTGGTTGGCTTGTGGGACTCCTGAGGCGGCTGACGGGTACCGTGAGGCCAATCGTGCTGTGGCAGAGGCAAAAACTCGGGCCTGGGAGGAGCTCGGTGAGGCCAAGGAGAAGGACTACGGGTTGGCCTTGAAGCGCATCTGGTAAATCGTCCGGCGCCTCAGGAGGGGGAAGCATTGCTTTGCCAACACTGTTTACAGTGTGGGTGGGGAGCTGCTGAGCTGCTCACTCGGGGTTGGACTCTTTCATCACCTAGGCTGAAGTGACCGAGGTGGTTAAAATCTCCATGGTGGCAGGGCTTTGGGGGTGGATGAGATCCGCCCTGAGTACCTCAAGTCTCTAGATGCTGTGGGGCTGTGATGGTTGACACGCCTCTTCAACATTGCATGGCGGTTGGGGACCGTGCCTCTGGACTGGCAGACTGGGGTGGTGGTTCCCCTTCATAAGAAGGGTGACTGGAGGGTGTGTTCCAACTATAGGGGGATCACACTCCTCAGCTTCCTAGGCAAGGCCTACGCCAGGTAATTGGAGAGGAGAGTCCGGCCGATAGTCGAACCTCGGCTTCAGGAGGAGCAGTGTGGTTTTCGTCCCGGCCGTGGAACACTTGACCAGCTCTACACCCTTTGCAGGGTGCTTGAGGGTTCATGGGTGCGGACCTTTTCCTGGTGCATGTTGGACTCCGGCAGGGCTGCCCCTTGTCACCCGTCCTGTTCATAACTTTTATAGACAGGATTTCCAGGCACAAACAAGGGCTGAATGGCATCTGGTTTGGGGACCAGTGGATTTCGTCTCTTCTTTTTGCAGATGACGTGGTCCTGCTGGCCCCTTTAGCCAAGACCTAAAGCATGCCATGGGGCGGTTCGCAGCCGAGTGTGAAGCGGCTGGGATGAAGATCAGCTCCTCCAAGTCCCAGGCCATGGTTCTCGACCGGAAAAGAGTGGCTTGTCTTCTTCAGGTTGGAGGGGAGTTCCTGCCTCAAGTGGAGGAGTTCAAGTATCTCGGGGTCTTGTTCATAAGTGAGGGGAGGATGGAGTGGGAGATCGACAGAAGGATCGGTGCAGCTGCCACAGTAATGGGGACGCTGTGCCGGTCCATTGTGGTGAAGAGAGAGCTAAGCCAAAAAGTGAAGCTCTCGATTTACTGGTTTGGGGCCCCTCTTTCCTACCCCCCCTATGTCCTTTAATTTTGGGGTTTCATGACCGAAAAAAATGATTCCTAGATACAAGCGGCTAAAAATGACCTTCCTCCGTAGGGTGGCTGGGCACTCTCTTAGAGATAGGGTGAGGAGCTCAGCCATCCGGGACCCAGCTCGGAGTAGAGCCCCCTGCTCCCCCAACATCGGAGAGGAGCCAGTTGAGGTTTGGGTTTTGATTATGAATATGAATATTTTATTTAATATTAATACTTTAAATTTTTTAAAAATTAATATTTTCGTCTGTTAAAGGGGGGGTGTCCTGTGAATACCCCCCCAAAAAAGTGGTGGTAATTAGGACAAAATTTTGAAAGGGATGAGCCAAGCTATGACATTTTAAACGAAAAACTCTGTACCCACACGGATGAATTCACAAAATTTTTTTTAAAATACAAGAATTTTTTAAAAAAATAAGTAAAAACTCAAAATCAAAAATTTTCAATCAAAAAACCCTTTAATATGCTAAAAACCCCAACCCAAAAATACCAAGCAGAATGAAAGAATAAAGGAAAACTAATTTGGGGGAAAGTACAAAAATAAAAAAGCGATCAAAAATGGTTTTAAAAAACCTGACCGAAAGATGATGCAAAATTAAAACCCTGCATTTTATGTTTTTAGAACCAAAGGGTTAAACTTGAAGAATCCCGGGTTTAAGTTTGTTAGTCTTTTTACTAACTTAGGGAATAATTGGCATACCTTTTAAAAAACCTTAACAAAGCAAGATCAGAAAAAAATATTTTTTTAAAAATTTAAAAAAATTTTTAAAAAATGATTTTTCTGAAAAAAAACCAACCTTCTGGATTACCAATTCTCAAAAGGTGTTTAATTAGCTGCCTATATTTTTAAAAAAATATTTAAAAAAATATTATTAAGGGGAAAAAGTAAAAAAAATTTTAAAGGGTATTTTTTTGAATAAGAACCCCAAATCTTTCTGGAGAGATTGGGCTTTAAATTTTGTTTACCTGGTTTTTCAAATTAGTAAAAAATCTTGAGAAATAAATTTTTTGCTAGTTGAAAACTAACACCTTTTTTTGGGAAATGATCTTTATTTGGCCCAAAGGGGCCCTGGTTTTTTAGGGTGTTTACGGTTTGGGGGGTAACAAAAAATTTTTTAATTTTTAATTTGCTTTTTCATCAGAATCAAAAATATACCTTTAAAATTTCCCTTAAAAAAAGGGGGGTTAAAAACATAACCCCGGGCAGCGCAATATGGCCCAAACTTTTTGGTTTTAAAAAATCCCCTTTAAATAAAAATTTTTCTTAACTTTAAAAAACAAACACAGAAAAACATAAACGGGCACATGTTCTGGCAATGATCCCGCTTGCACTAAGAGTTCCCCAAAACAACCAAAAACCCAAAAGTCATAACATGAAAAAAAGTTTAGATTATTTTTACTCTAAAACTTCTCTCAGCCCAACACTACCTCTTACGTGAACCGTGCTGAGGAAAAGTTGCCCGGGGCGACGAAGTTGAGGAAAGCATCCACAGTGAACAAAGGATTAACTTGCAGCCAACCTCCGTAGCTGTGGGGTGGGGGCGGCTCGTTCTGTCGGCTGGCCAAACTGTACGTTACTGCTGTGGCCACGGTGATGTGGTCCCGTTGTCCTTCCTTCAGACCGGGAAAAACTGCTCCCTTCGGCGTTGTAGAGACAGGGTCTCTGCTGGGAACTCTCTGGAACACAGTTTGCTCCTGTTCACCTCAGAGAGGAAAGTCAAGCAACGCTCATACCTTAATTACCCCCGTTCATGAATGAATACCGGATACACAAACAGCAATTCATTCCTACATAACTTAGTGCATATGATCGCATGATCGTATGACACTCTTGGATCCAGTTTGAAGAGTTATGTCTATTTGCCAGCAAAGAGACATTAGCAAGCTGTGTCCCTCCATCCAATTCCGCTGGGGACTTGCGTGGAAGAGGTCAGTTTGTTGCAAAAGCGGGATTTTTATTCAGACAGTGACATCACGGGGAGTCCGCTGTTACCCCGTTTCTGGCTGTGCTGGAAGTAGGTTAATGCGATTTATTTTGAAAGTTCCAGAAAAGTTCTTACTGGCCTTTCATTTTGTACCCATGGCTGTGGTCCCAACAAGGTGGTTCAAGCATCTATACCTGATGTCTCCTGGACGCCTTCCTTGGGAGGTGTTCCAGGCACGTCCCACCGGGGGGAGGCCCAGGACACGGCCCAGGACACGCCGGAGGGACTATGTCTCTTGGCTGGCCTGGGAAAGCCTTGGGCTCCCCCCGAGCTGGAGGAGGTGTCTGGGGAGAGGGATGTCTGGGTGTCTCTATTGAGTTTGCTGACCCCGTGACCTGGTCCCGGATGAAGCAGAAGACGTGTACGAGTACAAGTACTCTACAGCAGGGGAGGGCCATCTGAATTTTTTTTTGAATTCAATGTGTCATTTCAACAGTTGCATTAACAATACATTTAATGAAGCTGCTTATCAACAGTTATACACTACAGACAACAACGTCATAGAACTATATTTATTGGCAGATATCAGCAAAGTCCAGATAATCATTTTCAATAAACACTTTTTATTCATAGCAAAACAACCATAATAGCCAAAGAACCAGAATAGAAAATGCAAATTGTAGTTCTGGTTCCCTCACACAAATGATGAGAAAAAATAAATTGGGCCAACATGATGTGTGTGTTATTACACGGACATACTGTCAGAGTCTGTCTGTGTTGTGTCCGTTTCCTACCATGTTTTCTCAGCAGGTTCATTTGGAGGGCGGAGCTGCATGCTGCCTCTCACACCTGTGAGTCGTCGGGCTCATTATGACAGCTTCTTAAGCACAGAATTGCTGAGCATTCGACGCCTGAGTGTCAACCTTTGTGGTACCTCAAGCCCTGTGTCCTGAATCCAGTTTTCTAAACCTTCCGAGATATTTTTGTGACCTTGCTCTGTTCCTTTTTAAGGTGCCTTCCTGGTCCTCCTTTGTTTTTGGTGGAGCCAAACCTTTCCTCGCCTTCGGGAAGTTTTCCTTCTGGGAATCCACGGACAAATCAACCAGAAAATCTACCCCCCCCTCCCGGATTTTCACTCCTTTACCAAAAACCCAGTAAGGCCTCATCACTCATCTTGGGTTTAATCTCCTCTCTCTCTTTTAAACCCAAAACTCCCATTCCTTGGCTTTCCTAACTCGGGATTTATTTTTTCCATTGGAGCCCCCCCCCCCAAAAGTCCCGGGTTTTCCTGTCATACTAAATTCTAAAATAAACATATTAAAACTTCTCTGCCCCTCCTGAAAGTTTCGGGCATTTGGGTCAAGAAACTCGTTTTAAACGATCAAAAGAACACTCCGGGCCAGTTTGAACCCAGCAGTAACTTTCAGTTCCTCTTTAGAAAGAACAGGGAACACAGTTCTCGTCACGAAAATGGGCCTCCGGACTTTAAATTTTGGGGAACAAAAAAAATCAAATACTCTAAATATGGAACAAATCGCCCCTTGCTTTAAATAATCTGCAAGCTAAAACCCCCCTGCTACTCCTCCTTCCCCCCAGCCCCCTCCATGCCCCTGAATCGGCCCCACCTTTTCCCCCAAACCGGGGTTTTGGGGGTCCCTGACCCCCTTTTACCTGTCCAGGGGGCAGGGGGAATTTTGGTTTCGGGGGGTTTCCTCCTTCCCCAAAGCCCACTTTTTTTCCAACCCGGCCGTTTTTCCCTCCCCTCCTTTCCCATTTTAAAACCAAAAGAATTTCCCTATATGATAGGTTTTTTTTCGGGGGGAAAGGGGGTTTTAAAATTTTGGGGAGGTCCCCGTTTTCCCTAAATAAAACCCCCTTTTGGCTGGCTCCTTTCAGGAGTTTTTGCTAAGAACTTTAAAACTCAAATTTTTGAACATCAAAGGGGTTGGGGGGCTAAATTTTCCAAGGGAAAATCTGGGGGGTTTTTTTTTTTTTAAACAAGGACAAAAAACCCTTTTTTCCCCCTGAATTTTTCCAGATTTTTGTCCATACTGGCAGGGTTTCTGGCGGGAAACCCCCCCAAGGCCCCTCCCTTCCCCCAAAAAGGGCTTTTATTCTTTTTCCTTTTAAAAAAAAGCCCTTAAAAGATGAATTTATTTAAAGGGGTTATTTTTTAATTTACTTTGGGCGAGCTAATCAGCCTGGGAATAAAAAATAGAAAAACCGTCCTGAGGGGGAGGAAAAAGGAAAAAAGAAATAAAGGGGGGTCCCCCCCACCATCTGGCTTCCAAAAATCAAAAAATTTGTTTTTCTCCTTCCTAACCGTCACAGTTTGAGAAACCCCCCCCCGAGTCTTTTTTGGGCGAAGGAAAACATTTCAGTTTGGGGCAAAACCCCTTTAAGAAACCTCTGAAAAACGAAAAGAAATTTTTATCTGAAAGGGAAAGTTTTTTTAAATGCAGCCGGGGAAGGGGCACTTTACGCTGTCTTTCTGTTTGGGGGCCAAAAGGGCCCCAGTCCGGGCCGGGAGGGTTTCGGGATTACCCCGGCGGACCAAAAACAACCTGATTAGAAAATCCCGTCCAACTTATCTCCGCCCCTTCAAGATTAAATTTAAAAAAAACTTTTCAGTCTCTGCTCTCATTTTTTACTCTTTGGGTTTTTGAACCCAAAATATTATGGGGTGCTGCGTTTGTTTTAGTTTCAAAGGGATTAAGACTGTTTTTCCCCTTCTCCTTTCCTTTTTTAAGTAAACCCTGGGGGGGATTCCCCCTTTCCCTTTCCCTAAACCCAAATTTAACCCTTTCCTTTGGAAAAGGGCATTAAATTTTCCCGGAAAACACCAAAGAAAATAAAAGAATTTAACGTTTTTCCCCCTACCCAAACTACTGCGGGTTGGCCCCCGGTTTTTTCTTGGTTAAAAAAGACCCCAAAAAACCCTCAAATTGTTGGAAAACACTTTCCCCGTTAATTCCCCGGTCCATCTCCTTGTCTCTTTTCCTTCTCCCGTCTGCAGTTCCCGATGCAAAACCCCCCTTTAAAGGGAAAAGGGGGGGGACCCTCCCCATCGGGCGGTGTTCCTGAAGAAAAATCTGGATTTTTTAAGGGGGGGTAAATTTAGTAAAAATCAAGCACTTTCCCTTTCCCCCCATAGACCCTAAAAAACTTTTGATATCGAGGGGTGCTTTCCCCGGGGGCCCCCCCTACCTTCCAGTAGGCCCATCAATCTCTCCAAACCTGAACGTGAGACCATGGCAAAATCCCTTAAAGATTTAAAAAATTGGGTGCAAGAAACATTTTGTCCACTTTTGTCAAACCCCTTTTAGCCCCAAGGGGTTTTTTTTTTTGTTACAAAAAAGACCGGGTTTTCCCCCGGCCCTGGGAAATTTAAATTCAAAGGGTTTTAACGACATCACCATTTAAAAAAAAATATCCACTTTCCATTAATCCTCATCTGCTTTTTTAAACCCGTAAAAGGGATCGCCCTTTTCACTAAACTGGAAACCCCCCCGTAATGCATATCACTTGTTCGATCCGACAAGGGGGACGAGTGGGGAAAACTGCTTTCCCGCACCCACTTGGGGCCCTTTTAAATTTCCTTTTTAATGGGCCTTTTTTGGGGTCATTAATGCAAACCCGCTTTTGGGTTTTAGGCAAATTTTGAACGACGTCCCCCCCGGCCCTTTTGGGTATTTTGTTTTTGTTTATCTGATGGGTATTCTGATTTTTTCTAAAAAACCCCAAAAAACAAAAACCCCCGGGGGGGGGAAAAAAATCCCTGTCCAGCTTTGGCCTCCAAAAGGCTACTGGAAAAAAAGACTGTAAAGTTAAGGCAAAAGAAGTGTGGTTTTTCCCTCTCAATTTATACCCTTTCCCCGGGGGGACATCTTTTGGAAGGGGGGACAGGGGAAAGTGGAAACCCGAAAGGATTAAGGGAAGGGGTTTTTAGATTGGGGCCCGGTTTCCAGGAACCGCAAGGGCAGGGTACAAAAGTTTTTCCCGGGGGTTTTCAAATTTCTACGGGAGGTTTTTTTTAAAAGGGAAATAAAAGTCCCGGTTGCAGCACCCCCTGACCGCCCTTACGTCCCACAAAAACTTGCCTATTATTGGAAACCGGCCCGCTGCTCAAGGAGCTTTTTTTTTGAGCTCAAGACACGATTCCCCTCGGGGCCCCCATTTTGGGGGTCGGCCCCCAACCATCCGAACAGGGGTTTTTTTCTGGGTTTGGATGGCCCTTCGGACTCTGGGTGGGGGGAGTAAACCCCTGGGGAAGGGGGCACTCCAGTTTTGAAAACCCCCACAAGGGTTCCCCCCCTGTGCCTTTTTTCTCCCCCCTCGTCTCACTTCCACTGGGAACGCAATTATGACCCCGGGGGCCGGCGAGTTTTTGGGGAAATAAAAATTGGCTTTGGGAGGAATGCCGTCACTTTACTTGAGGGGTCAAAACCCCTGTACCGGGTTTTTAAAAAACCGGGCCACAAAAACCCCTTTCATTCCTGCAATCAGCAAAACGTCTTAACCCTAGACAGTCAAGATGGTCATTATTTTTCTCACGTTTCAACTTCAACATCACCTATCGTCCAGGTTCAAAAAATACTAAACCTGACTCCTTGTCCCGACTATATTCTCCCCATTCTTCCGCCTCACTGCACTGTTGGAACTCTCACATGGAAGGTTGAAGGCTGGGTTGAACAGGCTCTCTTATCAGAACCAGACCTGGGTACGGGACCACCTAACTGTACTTACGTTCCATCCGCTGTCCGTGCAAAACATATTCATTGGTTCCACACTGCCCCAAGTTTACCTGCCACCCAGGAGTAAGCCGGCACCATTGGGCCCTCATTCCCGGGCCCTTTTTTTGGGGGCCCTTTTCCCCTTCCAAACATGATGTCAGAGCCTTCGTACTGGGCTTGTTCCATCTGTGCCGAAACAAGATGGGAACCCAGCCTTTCCCCCTGGGGTTTTTTTAGGCCCCCCTTCAAAATCCCTAAGGACCCTGGGGCCCAAATCGCCTTTGGGCCCCTTTTTGACCCGGGCTAACCTAATTTTTAGAGGTATGACCCCCTTTTTGTAAATATTGTTTTATCGTTTTTAAAAAAGCCCTTCCCTCTTGGGTTTCCTTTAAAAAACTGCCCACAGCACTCCAAACTGCCCAAATTTTCATTTCGAGGCTTCCCAATCTGGTGCATCTACCTCTGTGGGACCGCCTGGTGGCGGTCGTTGAGGGAGGGGCTATGTCAGGATCTGTCTGTGTTGTGTCCGTTTCCTACTATGTTTTCTCAGCAGGTTCAGTTGCATGCTGCCTCTCACACCTGTGAGTCGTCAGGCTTATTATGTCAGCTTCTTAAGCAGAGGATCGCTGAGCAATCGATGCCTGAGTGTCAACCTTTGTGGTACCTCAAGCCCTGTGTCCTGAATCCAGTTTTCTTAACCTTCCGAGATATTTTTGTGATTTTGCTCTGTTCCTTTTTAAGGTGTCTTCCTGGATCCTCCTAGTGTTTTGGTGGAGTTTCCTCCTGGAATACTGGATTACCTTCTCTGGGTTCCTACGCTCAGCTGCCTATGCCTGTCCACCCTCCAACGAACCACTTACCTCTGAAAACACGGACTATCAACTCAGAAATCTACACCCCCTCCCAGACTTCACTCCTAGCCATAAACAGTAAGGCCTCATCACTCATCTTCCATTCCTCTCTCTCTCTGGAACCAAAACTCACCATTCTGCTTTCCTACTCAGTGGATGTTCCGTTGGAACCGCCCCGAAGTCCCCATTCGTATCATACTCATTCTAAAATAAACTTCTTAAAAGTTCTCTGTCTCCAGAAAGTTTCTGCATGTGGGTCAAGAAACTCGGTAAAACAATGACGCATACTTGTTAATGAAATCCCTGCCCTTGCTTTTATTTGCCAGTTATGAGGATCACACTTAGCAATTTAAGGAGCACACAGGTCTCTGAGTGTCCAGCAATCAGACGACTATGGAAGGCGCTGAACACAGTCTTCATGTGAGAGAAAATCTGCTCACACAGATATGCAGGGCCAAATACTGTCAGTAAGGCATAGTCAGTAATGTTCTTGAGACAGTTAAACCTGTCTGGTAGTGATGTCCAGCAGGGGGGAATGCAAGCTCCATGATCATGCACAGCTATGGATTCCAGCTGCTGTGGTAGTTCAGCTCTGGCATTGTTACCCATTTCATGGATGCATCATTCCACAGTTTTGGCTGATGCAGGTATGTTTTGTATCCTTGTTATAATTGTAGCTTTGTTTGGGAGCCGATCAAATAAAACCTCTGAGCTACAGAGGAAAGCCTGCTTGATAAATTATCCATCTGTAAATGGCTTTCAGTGTTTAGCAATACAGTGTTCATATCATAACTTGCTTCTGTTCCATGCAGGGGCAGCAGCCCCTAAGGTGTTCCCAGGCAAACCAAGAGAGATAGTTCCTCCAGCATGTCCTGGGCCATCCCCTGAACCTCCTCCCAACGGGACGTCCCTACTGAAATGCCTCCCGCGGGAGCCATCCAGGAGGCATCTGAAACAGATGCCTGAGCCACCTCAACTAACTCCTATCAATGTGAGGGGGCAGTGGCTCTACCCCGAGCTCCTCCCGGATGGCCAAGCTCTTCACCCTATCTCTAATGCAGTTTTTTCACTGAAGGAACTCTCGTTCTTGAACCGTTTCGGTTCGCTTAGGCAAAGTAACTCAAAATGGTCAGCAATTTTAGCCAATCACAAGTCGAACTTATAAAGTGGTGCAATTAATGTCTCTGTGCTATCTAATTTATAATGCACACTGGTGGCCCTATATATGTATTTTTTATAAATTTTCTAGGATTAATGCACTGCGCGCCATTAGTTAACCCTTCACATGCCCCCTGTGGCATGAGTGCCCAGGGTTGCCGACCCCTGCTCTAAAGAAATAAATGTCACCTTTTGATTGAATAAAAGGACTGTTACATGCCAGTTTACTGACATTCATTCTAACTGCTGAAAAAGGTGGCTCATTCATCAGAAACAATTTGTTAAAGGTTTGTAAAAATGTTTAAGTGCCCTTGAAGCAATTTCTTTTGTGATTCATGCGCACAACAAATTTTCAAATTAGAAAATGGCAGAAAATTTTGTAATATCAGTTATTGTCAGTAATGATCAGGTCAATAATAATCATGCGGGATTGATCTATCTAAGCAACCACTTTTTAAATGTATATTGAGAAAGATTTTTATGCATTTACAAACTTTAAATACCTACAATTATCCTGTTGGTGGGCTGGTGTTTTCTATGTGCATTTGTGTCATAAAAAAAATTGACAAATATTGTCTGTTGAGTCAAACCACATCTACAATGTGAGTCAAGAACATGATATCCATGCCAGATTGGTCGAAGCCCTGGTTAACAACGACTCCCATCGGTGCTGGTGACAGACAGAGAACTAGTTTTGGGCTACTGTTGATCAACAAAGAAGAAGGTCCGTAGGCAAAGAGAGAAGAGGAAAGACACTTTCTTTCAGAAGAGGCAGGAACACAAGGTGACGTACAAGAACGGAGATAGGAGCACAGTGAATGAATGAATCTGATGGTGAGGAAAATGAAGAGGACAAAGTGTTTGAAGCTGAAAAGGGAAGAAAGTTGTGTGACTTTCAGGAAGGAGTTGAGACAGGCTCTGGTTGGCCAGGAAGTGCTCCCAGATGACTCAACAACTACAGAACAACTGTAGGAGACTACTAGGTATGTCCTCTGGAAGGACGGGTGGTGATGAGACTTAGTGGTTGAATGAGGAAGTACAGGAGTAGATATGGAAAAGGAGTTCTGTTTACCTTCTTTGCACTGCCATGTTCTTTCCTTGCTTTATTTTAGTTCATTCAGGTAAATTGGATTCATTTAGTTTAATTTTTGTTACCTACCTGGATTCCTGTGTTGTGTTAGTTTCTATTCCCTTATAGATCGAGTTCCTCCCAGTTTATGTTTAGTTAGTCTCATTGTTTGTCCACTTAGTGTTATGATTTGGGGTTGTTTGGTTTTTGGTTGCTGGTTTTTCCTCATATTTTTCTCACAATTAAGGTTTTGAATCATGCTTCTGTTTATTATTTTCCTAGTCATGCTTTAGTTTTTGTCTTCTAGTTCATGTTTTGTCAGGTTAGGTTTTTGGATCTGGTTATGCTTTAGTTTCATGTTTTTCTAGTGATGTTTCTATTAGTTTGTATCCTTGAATTTCTGTTTTGCTCCTGTCACGTTATGTTGTCTGTCAATTAACTTTATTCGGTTCACCTGCACTAAGCAAATCATTTTCCTTGTTTCACCTTGTTCTTGCTCCATATATACACCTCCGTTCTGTTTATTCCTCGTGGAAACATTTCAGTTCATGTCACCTTGTTTTTCGGATCATGCCATGCCTGTCTCGCCTGCCTGTTACTGTTTTGTTCCTGTCTCCTCTTTGAGTGAGTTTTTGTTTTTTCACGATTAAATATTTTCACCTACCGTCATGCTGCCTGCTTGTCTGCATTTCGGGGTCCTCCGTTGCACTAATCCTGACACTTTCTGTCAGATGTTTTCTGTCACCTCCCTGCACTCCATGATCGTCTGTGTTTATTAGTCATCTTCCCACAGTTACCTTCTCCACCAGCTACTCCTGATTACCTCCGCTTATTCAATGGTCCATTCTCCCCCCAGTATTTAGACTCCCTAGTTTCTGATCACATCACTGGTTTGTCCTTTTACTTTCCTGCCCTATGCACAGTTGTTTTGCTGTTTCACGTCTGCCTATTTGCCTTTGTTCCGTACTGTAAGTTCTCAGTTCAGGTATAATTAAATATTCAACTCACCTTCTGGCTCCACACTCCTGTTTGCACATTGGTCCAACACAACCCTGGCTGAATATGACATAGCTAAGACCAAAACAAAGGGCATATAGTGACTTGTATGATAGGTTGCACAGTAAGGAGGGAGAGAAGGATTTACACAGGTTGGAGAGGCAGAGAAACAGAGATAGGAAGGGTGTTCAGCAGGTTAAGATGATCGAGATGGAAATCTACTGACAGGAAATATACTGACAGGTGCAACAAGTGTGATAGGGAGATGGAAGGAGTACTTTGAAGAGTTGATGAATGAGGAAAATCAGAGAAAACAAGGGGCTAAAGAAGTGACTATAGTTGATCAGGAAGTAACAAATATCACTTAGCATGAAGTAAGGAAGACATTATAAAGGATGAAGAGTGGAAAGGTAGTTGATCCTGATATACCTGTGGAGGTATGGAAGTGTCTAGGAGAGACAGTGTTTTTGACTAGGCTCTTCAATGAGACCTTAGAGAGAACAGCAGAGTTGTGGCAAATACAGAGGAATACGCTGATGAGTCATACAAAGAAGTTATGTGAAACAGTAGTGAAAGCTAAGACGCAGCCAACTGTGAGGAGCAGTAAGGTTAATGCCAAGAAAAAATACGGCGGATGATATATTTGCTTCGAGGATGTTGATAGAGAAGTACAGAGAAGGTCAAAGGGCGCTGCATTGTGTTTTTGTAGATCTAGAGAAACATTATGGCAAGGTGCTGAGAGAGGAGCTGTGGTTTTGTATGAGGAAGTCTGGAATAGCAGAGATGTTGCAGAGGTGCAGAACATGTATGAAAGCTGTAAGACAGTGGTGAGGTGTGCTGTTGGTGTGACAGAGGAGTTTAAGGTGGAGGTGGGAGTGCATCAAGGATTGGCCCTGACCCCCTTTTTGTTTTCTGTGGTGATAGACAGGTTGACAGGTTTGCCCTCCATCTCTCCAGAAGAGAGAGGAGAAAGGGTAGTTAGCCGTAGCAAGACAGAATACCTGTGTGTGAATGAGAGGAACCCAAATGGAGCCGTGAGGTTACAGGAAACAGAGATAAAGAAGGTGGAGGACTTAAAGTACTTAGGGTTAACAGCCAGAGCAACAGTGAGGATGGAAAAGAGGTGAAGAAACATGACCAAGCAGGTTGGAACAGGAGGAGAAAAGTGTCAGGTGTGTTGTGTGATAAAAGTGTATCAGAAAGAATGAAAGCAAAGGTGTACAAGACAGTGGTAAGGCCAGCGATGGTGCGTGGCTTAGAGATAGCTGCACTGAGACAGAGACAGGAGGCAGAGCTGGAGGCAGCAGAGATGAAGATGTTTAGGTTCTCTTTGGGAGTGACGAGTATGGAAAAGGATCAGAAACGAGTACATCAGAGGTTCATAGATGCGTTGGAGATAAAGCAAGAAAGGCCATAATGAGATGGCTTGGATATGTAAAAAGGAGGGGCAGTGAGTTCATAAGTAGAAGGTTGCTGAGGTTGGAACTGCCAGGCAGGAGGCCTAGAGGAAGACCAAAGAGGAGATTTATGGATGGAGTGAAGGAGGACGTGAAGGTAGTGGGTGTGAGAGAAGAAGATGGAAAAGACGGAGTTAGATGGAGACAGATGACTTGCTGTAGAGAACCCTGAAAGGGAAAAGCCAAAGGTAAAAGAAGAAGAGTCTAATCATATGTAAACAAAATTTTAAAGAATTGTAATCAAGTAGTTAAGCTAGAATTTAACTAAGTACATTTTAAAAATTGGATGAAATTTTACCAATTTATTTAAATGTGTCAATTCCATTCAGAAATATTGATTCAATTCTATCCACACAAAATAATCACATTCTTCCACCAGTTTTGCTTGTTAAATGTTTTATCAGTGCACACAGCAGAGCTTCGTCTGTTTCAAGTGTTGTTTCATCTCTCCACAAAATGGCCTGTCCTTTTCTGTTTTCATGTCTTCTCCAAAGTTTCCCAGTCAGATACTTCAGAGTAATCACGACTAGCTCTCCGCTCCCTCCCTCTCTTTTCATCATGTCCATTGAGCCCTGGGCTCTTTTCTTCCTCAAGGGAGGAGAGTGGATGTGGCGAGAAAGAAGAAGGAAAGAGAGAGAGGAAGGGGGTGCGGGTGGTGAGTGGACTGCTGCTGTCACTGGAGGTGGCTCCTGCTACTGCTGTTGCTGAATAGATGTGAGTTCATTCTGGGTGTTGGTGTGTGTGGGGGGTGGGTGTGTAAGTGGGAGGAGTCTTGCTGCTGTTATTTGTAAAAGCATTTGATGGATGATTACTCTGAGTGTGTGAGATAGAGAGAGAGAGGGTGTCCCCCCACCCCTTTTCTTTTTTTTCTTTTTCTAGTGGCTCACTGTTCGCTGCACAATGACTCAATGAAAAGTGGAGGGGAGAGGCAAGTGCACTGTACAGCTGCAAGGGCGAGAGAGAAAGCATACAGGGGAGCAGAAGAAAAGAAACCAATTGGAGGAGCTGGAAAGCTGGGGACAAGTAGAAGAAGAGGATACATTTGTCCTTTTCCCCTCTCTTTATCTCTATGAGATTCCTCTTTGGGATCAAGTGGCAATTGTTAGGCTCAAGCTGAACTTCGGCCGACTGTGCTGAAAACATTCTCCTGCTCTTTCTCTCCACTTTCCAAAGACAGTATAAGTGTTGGCGTGGTGACAGGAGGAGGGAATCAGATATTTCAACTGATAGACCTGGAGTGTCGGGGAAGACAGCAGGATGCCAGCAGGGACAAGAAAGGATGGAGTCGGGTCAGCAGGCTGTGGGAGGATGGCAGTGGCAGTCAGCCCGGGTCTGTGGACAATGCTGGCTTGGGGTGTCCTGGTGGGTCAGGGATGTGCCGAAGCGTGTCCCGCTCCCTGCAGCTGCCTGGGAAACACGGTGGCCTGCAACGGCCGGGGAATCCACTCTGTTCCCAAAAACATTCCCAGAGGGACTGAGAGGCTGTAAGTAGTCAAACATGCTATTATTTCTTCTTCTCATCCTGAGGACCAAATGATCTCACAAACAGACAGGCCAGGGGAATCCTTTAAAGTGACGGCATAATGCTGCTTTCACTTAAAGGGGAAACAACCAATTTACACCTGGTTATAATACTTATTCAATGCCTTGGAGTTTAGGTTTATTTGTAAATGAGGGTTTAATGGCTTCACAAGTATAACCAAACATATCCATTTATAAAAGATGGGTTTAACTAAAGATAAAGATAAATTTGCAGTTGTAGATTTTTTTGGCAGCATGACCTAGTTGCTGCGTAGTTATCTTACTATGTGCGTACAAGACTAGATCCTTATTCCTCTCCTGACAAGTTATCTCTTTTAACTTTATTTCTTAAAGACACTTTGATGCTCTTTTGCAGCATTGCTTCCTGCAGCTGATCCTGGCTGCAATAACATATTTATTATGTTTGTTCTGGTATTTTCTCCCAGTCTTCACTTTTAAGGGCATAGTTCTGTTCTTGAATATCTTTAATATCGGTGTAACACAAAATATGATTAATCTATAGAGAACTCAGTGAAAAAATGTGAAGAACCAGCAAACCGTTTGTCAAAAAAAATATTATCATCATATTTTCATTTTGAAAACTGTTGGCATTACATGCAAAATTCTCTATTTTTCCTGAAAAAGCAGTTATTGTTACAGCCAGAGACATTTATTAGCACCTCTATCAATTTCTATCCTAATTATCTGTTGTAGATGAAGCTCTGTTGTTACCTCTTTCTGTTTAGATGGTACTATATCGTATCGCTTTGTCATTTACAAGCCTGGTTAGTAAGCATGTTTTGTCCCAGCTCAGTCAGATTTTGTTGAGAGGACAGAAAATATAGAGTTGCCTTTATTATAAACAATTTAAAAGGTAAAAAGATGTCTCCATAAAGACATTCCCTGATGTCTAACTGTAGCTTAAAAATGATTATGGTTGATCAAATGGGCTAAAAAAACATTCAACATTTTTGTTGAGGTAGGGTTTAAGAACTTCTAGTTTTGAACAGGTTTGTCTGGGCACAATGAAAAGAAGAACCACCCGACCTGAAGTAGCCATAAAGATGATGCCCAGTGTTTGAAGTGGTTGAAACTAAACACATCAGAGTTTAGCCTGGACAATTTCCACCTGCTCTTCCACCAAGCAGATTAATGTGATGCAACTATTGTTGGAGCAGAACTCTATTATAAAACAAGTTTCAGACAGATAACCTCCTAAACTCACTGAATTTTGTTCATTCCTGTGACCTTTTTAGTTTCCACCCCTTAGTTTTGAACATATAGACTCCTAAAGTAAATTTTTTTTGTTACATCAATATTTCTCTAAATTTTTAAAACTTAATTATAATTTCAAATGTTGATGAAATACCCTATTGATTTTTCTAGCTACACTGCACCACATATTTTCTTTAACTGCTAATTCAGTCGATGAAAACATCTTTGTCTGCACCAATAGGGGGCAATAAAAATTTCCCAAAGGAGCATGAGTAACTATAACTGTTGTTGAGGGCCAGATCACTGACTGATACGTAGTTAATCCAAAATTATGTTTTATGAAAAACCCTAAATACTATTTTCAGTGCCTGCTGGTAACAGTAGTGACTGCAACTGAACAGTCCAATACAACAGGCCATAGGCCATTATATTCCTACTGTAAATATTTTAGAAAAACAACTGTCAAAAATGATTAATGTGCAAGTTCTTCTATTCCATGTATATATAATCTGATAGTGTTAACTGTAATCCCTGAGAACCACAGTCTGTTCCCCACATCAGAACCACTCTGCTTCAAACACTTAGCATCTTGGACCCTATCATCTGTGTCAGATGTGAGCATCTACTGCATTGAGACTCCATCCAACAGGCTGAAAATCGCAATGGCATGCTAAGAGGGAATTTATAACAACTAGTCAATGTGTTATTTTACTATTTTATTCTGAATTGGAAATAACAACCAACAAGTATTGTATTCCCAGCATCATTAGTCATGCAGACACTGATATTGCAATGATGTGATGATATTGTGCAGAACATAGTTACAACTCAATATAGAGTTGGAAACTATACATTCTGTATCAGTGCTTCTGTTTTTAGCATGAACTGACATTGACATACACACACTACAGGATGATAAATTGCCTGCCCTCAGGATTTGACCTCTAAATGAAAGACAATAAAATAATGTATATTTGGATTTGCACAGGCTAATTACATTTAATGCATGTTTTATTTTAATTACTCTTGATGCATATTATTATTTATTTTTAGGCATGACTTCATTCCGTGTGTTCCCTTTGACACTGTTCACATCTTCAGCTTACATTTAAAGCTTTTCGGAAGATGAGTCAGGAGAAAAACCAGTAAAAGCTATAATAACTTTGTAGTTTCCAGCACCGATAAAAATAGATAGAAATAGATAGTGGCTATGCCCAAAGACTGCCTCTTGTTAAATTCTGAACTCGAGAGTCTACCTTTCATTTTGTGGCCTCATTGAATTATATTAAAGATCTTCCAGGTCTTGCACAAAGAAACTTGCACTTTTATCCTTTTAGTGCAGCAACCTGTTATATTCAGTCTAGCTTAGTTGAGATGTGTTCTTGGCAGATAGCATCCTGAACTGCAAGTGTTGAGACTGATGTCGCATGATACCTATATCATTTTGCTCATTTTTTATTTCTCCTGATTGATGACTAAAGATTGGTGCATATTTCCAACATTTGAGAGAAGCTCTGCACTGTTTGAATCTGGTGAAGTGAAACTCCTCTAACTAATGAACTTTAAATGTAAATTTGATTTCAGTTCAATTTAATGGATTTATAATTGAAAAGTGTGTCGCCAACACGTTAACCTTCTATTTTGATGTGTTCTGATTATACCTTTTTAAACATTTTGTATGTCCACCATTTGCTTCTGTTTATTCTTGAAGCTTCTTCTCAAGGAGTCTTTTAGCGTTCTGAGGATGAACGTGTTTGTGTTTATACCTGGTGAGGTTATGTGTTTATTTCAGGTTCCAGAGTGCTTGTGTATAAATAATTGATGACTGCCAGGGGTGCTGGGAGAGATACATTACCCTGCATTTCCTTTGGTTTACTGTAGCATGGAGGAGGTCTCTGCTTTAAGGTGTGTGTGTGTGTGTGTGTGTGTATGTGTTTGAGAAACCTTCCTGCATAGCTGCACACTCAGTCTTCTTTAGTTTAGAAGAACAGTGTCATTAATAACAAATATTGACATCTGGACACACTTCACATGGAGTAATTATCTAAATCCATCGGAGGTTGAATCTGACCAGGATCATATAATGCTATGTTTGTCACAGTGTTTTTAGTTTAACTCTGAAAACAACTCATTGCATGTTAAAGCTGATGTTATGCAAGAGTTTATTATCTTTATCTTGACATCTGGGAGAGCTTTTTATTGGCACACTCCTCCAGATTAACAACTATTTGCTTCCCTAAAAACTAACCAAAGCTTAGAAGTAGAGGAAAATCAGTTACATTTTTATAGATCCAAAGTATTACATTAGTTAAATGTTTGGATGTGCAATTGTATTTCTGTTTGTTAAAAAAAACTGCAAAATGATACCACAAACCATTTTTGACGATTACTTCATGACGGAAATTTCAGGTTAAGGTTTTAAAGACATTTTAAAACTAGAAATTTTACCAGCTTTTACATTATTGTATTTTTATGTTTATACAGTTAAAATGCCTCTCCCTCTGTAGTATTGGAAAGTCAACATGTATCTTCATGAATCAGCTGGTGCAGTCCAGAACTGCTGTGCTAACATCTGCCATTTGATCATTGTGGAAAAGTGTTGAACCAGTTGACTATCTCTGCAGTACTGATTGGTATTTTATCTGTTCTTACATAAATCAGTATCAATAGAATCATAATACCGGGCTGGAAATTTTTAATCTTGGGGATGTATTTTGGGCCGCCAGAGCATGCATGAGTCAGTTTATAGAAAGGGTTTTTGTGAGGGGCGTGTTTCTCATGGAGGCTCTAAACCTGACAGCCGTTCTCTGTCTGCCCTGGATTCTCCTCCCAGTGGAGCTTGTCTGAAAGACCTCTAAAGGGAGGCATCCAGGATCCATTCTAATCACATGCCTGAACCACACCAGCTGCAAGCAGTGAGAGGAGCAGCAGGTTTACTCTGAGCTGCACCCAGACAACGAAGTACATCCCCGTAACTCTGAGATTCAGTCCTTTCTCCATATGTAGCACGCTTATTTTCACTGTTTAAATTAAGGATCTC
Organism: Crenichthys baileyi; assembly: GCA_036173005.1. Taxonomy (NCBI): domain Eukaryota; kingdom Metazoa; phylum Chordata; class Actinopteri; order Cyprinodontiformes; family Goodeidae; genus Crenichthys; species Crenichthys baileyi. The sequence continues at coordinate 97,529 of JAHHUM010002674.1, forward strand.
ATTCTTTTGGTCCTGATCCAGATTTCTCGACTGTAGGTAAGGGCTGAAATACAGACACACTGGAAAATCAGGAGCCTTGATGATTGGCTCTGCTCTTTCTTCAACTGACTGGAGAAACCCCAGCATTACAGCAGATGAAACCCCAATCCATCTATTTATCACCGGCTTCATCCTACCATCACTCCTGTCTTCAGTATCTTAGAGTGAAACGTATTTTTCTCTGTAGTTGCATGGCGCCAACTTACAACAAAAGTCAAAACACACAAATTATGAATTTTCATCCAAAGAAGCAAGAAAATATATTTTTAAATTGGCAAACCTGTCAACATGGAACAAATATTAATATATAGATTTTATGAATGCTCTGTTTCTAACTGTGTACTTATTTCTATATTATGTGATTGATTTTTTAATTAGACATTCTCTGTGTTTTTAATCTCTTCTTAATCTTTAAACTTCTTTTAATTTTTGTGGTTCTTCTTGAACCTGTAGATGGAAATTAGATGGGAAAAATTTATAATCTGGTGCAGTAAATATTTACTTTTTGAGTTCAGGGGTTTCTGTATATGATCCCAGATAAATAAACATAAAGAAAAATAAATAAATACATTAAAATCTCAAGGCACTTTACAAGAAAAGAGCTTCAGTTCAAAGCCAGTTATACATAATCCAAATAAGCCCATGTGTAATAAATTCAAGAGTTCAATACAGTAAGATCATGCAGTTCCAGTTAAGAAAAGATCGCCTATCTAAGCTAACTGCTAACAGACTGTGTTGAATCTTGTAGCATGAGGCAACAGTGGACAGGAACAACTTCCTTTTAACAGGAAGGGGCTTTAAGCAGATCTATGCTCAGGGTGGGCAAACATCTTGACAGAAGTGTTCCACCACAGCCTGCAGGATGCAATCTAATTCCATCCCTTTCATTCTACTGTGTCTAACAGCTTGCCCCCTAAAGTGTTTCCTGTACATGACTCCAGCTCTATATATTTGTATTTGTTGCAGCTCTTTGGCCTATTGAGGACAAAGAGGTGACACTGTGGAAAGGAAAGGGTTCGATTGGCTTTTTTGTGAGTGTAATCCAGGTTTAAAATACTACTAATTGGAGCATCAGACATAGAACACCAAGTAGATCTACTCATGTTTATTATTGAAGCGTTTTATAAATATAAACTGTGTGTGGTTTCCTAGTCCGAGATTTAATTAGCTTGTCCTGCAGCAGAGAGGAAAGACTCATTAAACAGTTATATGTTAAAAGTCTTGTTGCCCAATAAGCATGTGAAGCGATCTGAGTGTGTGTGTGTCAGTCAGAATGCCACCCACTGGGGGAATAAGTCAGTGGTGTGTGAGATAGACAGAGTGTGTGTTCAGTTACACCAGCTCTGAATTCCCTGGGAATGCTGCTTGCACAGAGTAATAACGGGGTCATTTATCAAGGTGACTGCACCAGTCACACTAAACACCACTTCTTGCTGGATTATCATGGCGATTCTACAAAATGGACTCAATGCCCTTTGGGCTCTGATGAGACTGGTTAGTGTAGCAGAAACAGACGAAAGGGTGTTACACAGACAGATAGAGGAGAGATGTCCGAATGAGTGTGTGACTGCCAGCAGCTGAGTGTTAATGTCAAGAGCCGCTCTGTAAAACAATCATGGCCCACAGCTTTTATAAAGTGTTTTACCTGATCATAAATAGAGCTTGATAAAGCAATACAAAATTCATGTTTTGTACTCTGGCGTGCAGCCCTTGAACCTTTTCACATTTTATGTTACAACTTTTTATGTGATAGACAAACACTAAGTAGCACAAAAATTGTGAAGTGGAAGAACATGAATATTTTTTTTACAAATAAAGATCTGGAAAATGTGGTGTGTATTTTTGTCTTGTCCCCTTTACACTAATACCTTTCAGGGAATACCAGGGCAACCCATTGGCTTCAGTCAGATGGAGAGCATCTGAAAGAAAACACCAAATTTCAGCTCCTCACACAGATTTTTTGTTGTGTTTGGATCTGGATCTAGACTTGGTAATTCTAACTCATGAATTAGATTTCATCTAACCCCTTTCATTGATGGTCTGGCTGAATGATCAGGGTCATAGTCCTGCTGGAACGTGAACCTTCACTCTGGCCTCAGGTCTTCTGGAGCCTCTTGTAGATTTTCTTCCAGGATTGCCCTGTATTATTCACAACAATGGATGGTGTGTTCAGAGTGCTGAGCATTGTTAGTTTTCGGCAGCTCCTCCAGTGTGGGCCTCAGAATCATGTTCTGCTTGCACGGCGGAACACTTCAATAACTAACTTCAGTGACCAATTAGGTGACATAAAGGAGGATGATTCGAAATGCACACCAAGCTTCAAAAATGTTAAGCCAATGAGTACTACACAATAAGCATATTGTTACATGATACAGATGCTGTTGCAGATGTTACACTATATATAAACATAGAGAAAGTAAATATCTTGGCTGAATGTTTGCATTTATTATACACACTTTTGTTGACAATGTCTTTACATGTTTTTCTTTGGTTCTAGCTGCCTTGAACAATGTCAACACTGTTCCCTTTTCCTATAAAATACACTGGGACAGAAAGTAAGAGCATGCTTAATATGAATCCAAACAGCAGGGTTTTAGGGGTAGAAATTACAGTACAATGTTTTCCTTTCATGTGTTTTTCTGTTTCTCAGTTGCTGAGTCTTTCTCTGTGTTTTTAACATCCAAACACAGTCTCACACATGCACCTCAGCTCTCAGTTTTGCTACCAATCGCTGCCTTCTCAGCTTTTTCCTCTGCCTCTCTTCGCTCTCTGCCCATCTCTTACAATCATCTATCTGGGTCCCCTGTGGTCTCTGAGCGGAAAAGATGGCACTTAAGAAGTGCCATTAGATGTGAGTGTATCTAATGTTGCTAATATTAGTTGCACCCCATGCTTTGCCACATGGGAGAAATATGACAAATGAGATAAATGAGTCGGAGAGAAAAAGCAAACAGAAAAAAGGTTCTGGAAGTGGAGTGGGAATAAGGAAGAAGGTAAGTTTCTCAGGGGAAACTGTGGAAGTAAAGATGAAGGAGGATAATTGGTGTGGGGAGAGGTGAAATAATAGATAATCATGGAAGATGAGAAAAAGTAATCACATAGTAAAAAAGGATTTTCAGTTTTGTATTTGTCCTGGAGTCTGCTGTTTACTACAATTATTTACAAATTTACAAAAAATCTGAATGTGAACACGTGGATTCCCCCCAAAAAAGTGTCTGTATTTCTAGATAGATATTTTTTCTCAACAGAGGTTTCTGCAGGACAGTCATATGTTTCTAAATATATTTATGATTTGAAACATAGAGCTTCTGCCATGATCCACACCTTTTTATGTTTTAATTGCACCTACCTTTCCATGTAGTTCTTTTAGCCTTTGTATTTTAGTTTCTGTTTTCTGTCATCATTCTTTACATTAAAATATATCCACGCACCATGTCCTGCTGCGGCCTTAGTCCTTTACAAACCCTGACAGTATCAGTCTTTTATTACCTCACACCTTGCATCTGCAGGTGACTTTTGCATGTAGAGAACTTTGCAGAAGTGCTAGGTCAACATTGGCCTGTGTCCCCGATGTGTTGATTTAACTTATTGATAATTTAGCTGTTAGCATATTTAAGCATATTTAAGCATATTTAAGCATAGTTCAATCAATCAATCAATCAATCAATCAATCAATCAATCAATCGTATTAAAACAGACCTCAACGATAGTGGGAGACTGCTCCACAGTTTAGGAGCTGCAGCTGAAAAAGTTTGGTCTCCTTCAGTCACCAACTGAGTCCTTGGAACAACTAAAAACATTTGGTTTTCATATCTCAGCGTCTTACAAAGACTGTGTTTATGTAAAAGTTAGGTGAGGTAAGAAAGTGCCAGACCATTTAAAGATGTGAAAACCAAAAGTAAAATCTTAAAGTTAAAAGAAACAGGCAGCCAGTGTAGAGAAGATAAAATAGTGGTGATGTGTTCACATTGTCTTTTCACAGTTAGCAAGCACGCATCAGCACTTTGGACCAGTTGTAAACAATGGAGAAGGTTCAAGATAATCCCACAATAGAGAGAGTTGCAATAGTCCAGTCTAGTGGTAATGAGGTGGTAAAAGAGGAAAGAGGAGCGTGTGGAGGAAACCAGGCCAAGTGCAGAAGATAAAAGGCAAATATCAAATGAAACTGGCAAGGGATCAGAAGAACCTGAGACAAATGCCTTAGTAAAACGGTTATCCAAACCAAAAGTTACATCCAACTCCAGTGCGTGTTCCTTATATGTGGTCCTTATGTGTGGCCACTCACTAGCCGAGTCAGGTTAAAAGGACCAGTCAGGTTTACAAGGTCACTGGTTTCACAGCAAACATAAATATTGATATCACCCACAATTAAAATCTGTTCATAATTTAAAATAATCCCAGACAAAAAGTCCATAAAGTCCTGAAGAAATGTAATATTAAGTTTGGACGGCAGAGAAATCAGCACACACAACATTGGAGATTCACATTTAATCTCCACAAGTCTTTGGTCAGTTTGAAGCTGCCGACACTGAAACTAGCATCGGTAAACCAGGACAACTCCTCCACCTTTACCTGCAGTGTGAGGGGAGCTTAGGAACCTACAGTCTGGAGGAAAAAGCTCGGGGAATGAGGTGAGGTCACCAGCACGTCAAAAGCATGAAATCCAGGTCCCGCAAAGTGAAGAAATCCTTTAATATGAAAGTTTTGTTTGCTAGAGATCTAGTGTTATTAAAGCTGCAGTAGGAACTTTTGAGAAAACCGTGGACATAATCTGAGGAGTTGAACAACCACACCTTTCAGCTCCCTCCCCCTTGCTCTCTACTGTGCTCCACAGGTCCTTCCCTACAGTAGAGCCATCAACCTTCTTTTGTTAACCTTTTTTTGTTTTCTGAACAGGCCCCACTCGAGAAATTTTCCTCTAAGATTGTTTCTCTACCATTAGCACAGCTGCGGCACTGCTGCTTAATCTTGAGCTTAAATGTCGTTACACGCTGTGTGGGGGAGGGTGTGAGCAGCGCGTACACAAGCATGATTGACATTGCTAAGACTCTCCTCCTGGTTCTGATTGGTTGCTTTCGGGACCGGGAGCAGTCTATTTCTGTAAACGGCAGTCGGACCACTGGGAAGAGCCAGAGGAGCTTTTTTTTTTCCTCAGATTTTCAGTCTCATATTCTACAGTCAGGACATAGTGACGGTTTTAACAAATATGTAAAAAATTAATTTTTACAAAAGTTATCTACTGCAGCTTTTAGGGCTGATCGATCATTAACCGGTGACAGGGCCAGACTTAGCAATCCAAGGTTGCCGAGGTCAATGCCATGTTTGAGCAGCTGAGTTCGGCAGAGAGGAGGAGCTGCTACCTCAGGTGAGACTGGTCCCGCCACACCGGGAGCAACAGGCAGGATCCACCACAGAGAAGAGATAGGTCTCCTACTTGAACAGGTATTTCCTCTAGAAAACCTCAGGATAGCCTGAATTTGCGCCAGAATGCCACCTCGCTTTTCTCATTTCCAAGGAAACCTCCTGCGACGTGGGATTAAAGGTGTATGGTACAAGTAAAGCGGGCTATCAAACAAAATATGGTGGAAAGTTTGAAGCTTTATCTTCTGATTTCCACTTCATAATTAACTCATGGTAGTGTCTAATATCAGTGAGAGCCTAGGTTTCGTAGACTAAAAGAGCAGGAACATTATGCCACAGATTAAATATGACAACAGCAAACAGAACAAGAAGCAGGCCTGACAGATGGGGAGCCACACGTGCTGGCGCCATCTTGCCAGTCCAGTTCCAGTTGTTTGTGTACAGAACTTACAGAAAAGGCTGCCTCTCTGCTTTAAAACCTGGTACTTTGCTTATTAAGTTGGAAGAGCTTTGTCTTTTCCACCAACAGCTGTCACATGACAGCAGACAGACAGAAAGGCGTGGGAGCCAATACAGTCTCTCTTCACAGTGAATGTTATTTTAAAGTGTTAAAAACACTTAGGTTTTCAAGGAAACCCCAGACTGGTTACATCAGCCAAATATGATGTGCATGAAATAAAACACAGTTTTGTAAACCAGGCACATATAAATAATCGGATTTCTAAAATCAGTTACAGCTGGCTGGGAGGCATCCGACACAAAATCACAGGGAGTTGACCAACAGCATGTATTAACAGCTGAGTTTTGTCTGTACTTGTCCTGTTAGATCTCAGTGCAGCATTTGATAAGGTCGATCACAACATTCTCTTAGAAAGGCTGGAACATGCTGTAGGGATCAGGAAAACAGCACTAGGCTGGTTTAAATCTTATTTGTCTGACAGATTCCAGTTTGTTCATGTAAATGATAAATCATCTTTAAACTCCAGGGTTAATTATGGAGTACCACAGGGTTTAGTGCTTGGGCCAATTCTCTTTACTATAGATATGCTACTAATAGGTCAAATGATCAGGCAGCATGGGATAAATGTCCACTGCTATGCTGATGATACTCACCTTTATTTATCCATAAATTCTGATGAGCCAAACCAGTTAGATGGACTACAAGCATGTCTCGAAGACATAAAAACTTGGATGACTTTAAATTTTGTCACTTTTGGACCGGAGTGTTTAAAAATAAACTTTTGTCAATCAATTAATGTGGATGGCATTAAATTGACCTCCGGTAATAAAGTAAAGAAACCTTTGTGTTACTTTTGACCAGGACATGTCATTTAAATAATAATAATATAGACTTTGTTAATCTTCCTATTAAAAGGGAGTTTTTCCATGCACTGTCACTACATACATGCTCAGTATGAGGGATTGCTGTAAAGTCAATGCAAGCAACTGCCCACTGTCGCTGCATGGTCATCACGGAGGAATGAATGATGCAAGTCACTGACTCGATGCAGTCTGCTGGGTTTCCTTAGATACAAAAACTTTTTAACCTATTTGAATAAATAACTGAATCTGACTGCACTGTTTGATAGTGAGAATTAAGTGGAATGTATAAACCTAACTTTGAGCCAGAGATTTCCCCAGATGAGACAGTGTCTCTAATCACATTGAGTGAAGTGGTTTTCCCCTTGCCTAAAAAGAGGACAGCATAGAAATCGCCAGCATCGAACAGCTTCCTGTGTGTTGACACAAGTAGCAGAAGCTAACCACTTCATTGGTGGTGCTGACTGTATGGCAGCCTCACTTCGGTCAGTCTGCCCCAGAGCAGCTATGGCTACAATGTAGCCTACCACTGTCAGTGTGTGAATGTGTGTATGAATGGTTGGATGTCTGATTGTAGTGTAAAGCACTTTGGTCTCCTTGGACTTGAAAAGGTGCTATACAAGTGCAGGCCATTTACCATTTTTACAACATTAAGAAAGGTTATTAACTTTTTGTATGATTGTATGTATGATTCGACTGTAAAGTGTCTTAAAATGGCATGTGTTGTGAATTAGCACTATATAAATAAAACTGAATTGAAATGAATTGAATCAAAGCATATTCATATGTTAGAATGGCCCAGTCAAAGACCAAACCTGAATCTGTTTGAGAATCTGCTACAAGACTTAAAAGTTGATGTTCATAGAGCGTCTCCATCAGGTCTGACTGAGCTTCAGCTATGTTGCAAAGAAAAATGGGCAAAGATTTCTGTCTTGACATGTTCAAAGCTGGTAAGGACACGTTCTAAAATCCAACATTGACTCAGGGGGGCTGAATGCCAATGCACACCACACTTTTCTTTAAAATTTATTATTTTTCCTCCAATTTAAAATTATGCACTGCTTTGTGTTGGTTTATTGCATAATATTCCAGTAAAATTCATAGAAATTTGAGATTGTGATGTGAGAAAATGCGAAAAAGTTCAAGGGGTGTGAAAATTTTTGCATGGCTCTGTATAAATCAAAGTTGTGTAAACAAAAAATGTCAATCGGGTTATTGTTGCGTTGAGTCTAAAGAAGATAGATGAGGTTAATATGAATACCATGCTAGATTACGATTCAGGAGCTGTTCTGTTGAGCATACTGTTCTCTGTTGTCTCTGTTGTTTCTATTAACCTCCAGTCTATGTGGTTTTTAGGGGGAAGGAGAGTCTTGTTTACTCTAGGCGTGTGTATCTTGATACTGTATTGATTACTGTATTTTTTCTGGGGCTCAGCTAACAACCAAATAAAAATTGCACGCGGCAACTCATTTGTATCCAAAAGGTCTGGGGATGCATCCATTTTTCAAGTGAGGAATCCACGAGCAAAATGATTGGAGAAGCTTTGAATCGGCAGTATTAGCATATGCTCACCCTATGTTGCCACTGTAGTTGACAAGTAAACATTTAAAATAAATGTTTAGCAGTTATTACATGATTTCTCTTCAGCAATCAAAAGGAAGTTGTGTTTACTGTAAGTCATATCTCTGTGCTGGCCTCTCTGTCCTTTTTGAAAGCTGACCTCCTGCTGCTCTCCTTCCCTGTCAGATGTTATGAAGAGCAGAGCTGAGCGGGGTAACTGCCAACTGAGGTGGCCGATTGGGTATGCATGTGCAAGACGCGTTCTGCTTTAATGAGCTATTGTTTGGCTGAGTCTCCAATCAAGTGCAGTCTGTCGCTTAGCTGACCCCGAGACCCAGCCATGCTGCACAGAAATCAATTAACCATGCATCATTGTTCCTCTCTTTCATCCTCCTCACAAAATTACAGCTCTTGGAGACATTTTGTAATTAACAGCTTGGTGTGTGTTTTTTTTATCTCTGAGTGAAGCATGTCATAATGTGGACATCATTGACTGTATGCTGCTTTGCCTCTTGATGCTTGTGTTGCTCGAGCACATTAAATGTCAGGGTAATTTCACACACATCTAGGGAGTTATTCTGGACCCCCCACCATGTTGTTTTATCCAGCTATCCTTCACTCCCTCCCCTGTAGCCAATCCTATGCTTTTGCCTTCTCTTCTGCTCTCCATTGTTGTCACTTAGCATAACCAAGCTTTCCATCTTTGTCCTTTCAGACTGACAGGAAAAAGATTTTTCTAGCAATGCAAAAGCTTATTTCACCTTTTTCACCAGTTTCTTCAGCATGTATTGAATATAGTGGCTATGACAACATGACAGCAATTTGACAATCCCGAAAAGAGACAGAAAATGCCTGAATTTATGTGCCAACTCAGGATGTTGCTAGTGCAGATTTGTCCATTTAAAAGCGGATTATGACAATAAAGTCATGTGATTGAGGTACAGGTTTTATACTCAGTCACCAGTATGTTTGTAATTCTACTTCCACACTGCACAGTCACAACCAAGATACCTTTGAGTGTCTCTTCACTAACTTGGTCACTAGCTCTGATCCCTATCCACTGGAGTGTCTCCTTCCGTTAACATTTTCATTTGTTTTCTATCATTGGCCGTGACTCCCTGACTCCCACTGGGGAGACTTTTGGCAAGATAAATGACATGAATGAAAAGAAGAACTGGATTCAGAAAACATGGGGATGTAACTTCTGGAATGGAATTTAATTCATGGATTGTTAAAAAAATATTTGTAACATTATTAGTTTGTTCGCTCCACACCCATGAGGTACTGGTATAGCTGCCATGCATTTTGTTTTTATTCAAAATATGTTGTTTATTTTTTGTTTTAAGCAATCACAAACTTAAATGTATTTTTTTGCATGCAGGCCCATAAAATGCCCTTGTTCTACTTGTTTGATGTGTCCTCTGATTGGCTCGTGGCAAACTTGCTTACAGGGGTTCCTATAGTTTTTTTTAAACAGTAGCTTTTTTCTTGCTACTCCTTCCCTACAGGCCTGATATGTGGAGTACATGACTAATAGTTGTTCTGTCCACCTGACTGACAGACCTCCATGGGAACCATGGGCCTCTTGGCTGCTAGTCTGGGTAATGCTCTTCTACCTGACCTGTCAGAGTAGTTAGAGGCCCATGTCTTGGTGGATTTGCAGCTGTGACATACTGTTTCCATTTTCAGATGGATTGAACAGAGCTCTGTGAGTTGTTCAAAGCTAGGGATTTTGTTGTATATCTCAACCCTGCTTTAAACTTTAATCTTTCTTGCTGCTGTGTCCCCTGGTCTTCATGATGCTATTTGTTCACTGATGTTCTCTAGCAAACTCTGAACCCTCACAGAACAACTGCACTGGCACAGGTGGACTCTGTTCAATTAGTTGACTTCTGAAAGCAATAGGCTGCACTGAATCTACTAAAGAGAATCTGAGAAAAGCAGAATGAATGTCAAACTTTACCACATTTTTCAGACTTTTATTTATAAAACAAACAAGAGTCTGCACCACGTTCTGTTGGTGTATCTCATATTGGTTATAATTGGTTGATCTACTAATAAAATACTCTGTTTTTGGTTAGAAAATAATACCACATTAAAACAATCATTAGCTATGAAAGGTTTTGCGAAGCACTGTAAGCTTTTCTCTTTGATCAGTTTTCTGTTCAGGCCTACATTGCATTTCCTTTGATTGGTTCTTTCAGTGGTAAAACAGCCTAAGCAACCTGATATATCCATGAATCTAATCTGATGAAAAAAGGTTACTTTTTGCTGTCAGAATTTAGTTAAACATTTCTGACATAAAATTGCTGATAAGCTGCTGTGGAGGGCTGTTGTTAGCTACTTGGCCTCATTTTGTTAATACTTGATTAAATTAGCCTGTGTAATTCAATACCCCCAGTTTTCTTTTATGATTTATACCTAGTTTTAGACCACGTAATCAACCAATTTAAACAGGGCAATCATGCTGACAATTGATCAATGATTTATTTGAGCTGAAGTCATGCTGAACTAAAGCAGATCAAGGAACATCTATCTTCAGTCCTGTTTCTTTGGTTTTCAGGTCAGATCCCCCAGGGTGGATGTTGGAACCATTTCCCAATGTGTCCTATGTGTAATCCATTACTGATATAACATCTGTGTGTCAGGACAATAATACTGAAAGATGAAACTGAGTGTAACACCAAATACATCAATTTTCACTCAATAATCATTTTATGATCTTAAGAAAATAATAATTTTCTTGGAATGACCTGTTATTATGACTTTTGCTTACTTAACAAAACAATTTAAACTGGCATTGTTATTCTAATTGCTGAAAGGTCCACTTATAATCTTGATATAGGCACAACTAAACACTAAACCACTAAACTAAATTAATGACAGCAGCTACAGTGGAAAGTAGTTTCTACATCTGGATCTAGTTAGCAGTAATAATCTACCCAACTTTAGTTCTTTAGATTTCAAAGTATTTTAAGGATTTCAAATGTATTTCTTTTTACAAAGGGGATGGCTGGTTGAGTTTTCTTCAATTCTGGGGACAGAAAACAACTAAAATCTCAAGCTGAAGCCAACAAGAAAAACCTTTAAATCATTATCAGAGACGTTTCTCTGTTTCAGCAAGTGTTTGCTTTGTGTTCTTATTCCTATGTTTCTCTCAGTCTGAAGGACAAGGTCAGATTGCTCCTCCCTTTACAGTAGGATGGAAACATGACACTCCACAGATAGACACACATTCATAGCACAGACACACACAAGTACATGCACAGTGGTCATTTTATTTACCTACCAGAGAAGCTTGAGGGCAACGTGACATCATCCCCTCCTTCTTCACATCTGTCAGTCCATAAAATGAGGTCAGAAAGTTAAACCTTCCCAGCTTTAAGCAGCATCTACATGCTAGGAACTGTTTATACTATATAGACCAACTATATACAAAATAAAGTAATTCACATAATTATTTAAGTGGGAGATACAAATTGAGAAATGCAGTAGATTGGATAATATATGTGAGCGAACAGCTGGGAGAAATTCTAGGATTATTTAGGTGATGTTTTGAAATGCAGCTTTGTGATTGCCATTACCAGTAATACTTCTCTTAGCTAGAGTAAGCAGATGTCATATTGACGTATTTTTGTAAAAGACTAAAAATAACCCTCAGAGCAGTAGAAGACTAACAGCCAGTCAAATGGAGCTGATTTTAACTATTTAAAACAACTCAGACTGAAAACGTTTATGTCCTTGGAATCGAGTGCTACATTAGCAGGCATTAATCATCTGCACTTTCACAAGGGAACAAGTGTGTCGCTGCTTTCTCACCTATACCTGTAAATCTGACTAGCTGTTAGCTTCCACCACTGTTAAGACTTCCTCACTTTTCTTCAATCTTCTGATATTATGACATGTTTTTAAGACATGTAAGAGAGAACTCCATTCAAAAACTCAGAACTATTATTCCTTAACCATATAAAGTAAGCTCTGGTTTGTAAACCTAAAAAAGTTTCATTTCAATCAAAGTAAGACTCCAATAGTGTTCAGAAATGTATCATTGTCAACTGATTGACAAGAATTTGGTAGAAAAATAAAAATAGATTAGATTTTGACAACTGTCATTAATGGATAAAAAAAGCATGGGCTCGGTGAATGGCTTGGTGGTAGCACGTGACCCATGCACAGAGTCTTCAGTCCTCAGCGCAGCTGTCCCGGGTTTGAGTCTCGGCCCCGGAGACCTGTGCTGCATGTCTTCCCCCTATCTCCACCCCATTTCCTGTCTCCCTACTTTTGAAAAAAACAACAAAAATGAAGCAGTTAATAAAGTCCAACAAAGTTGTAGCTGGAATCCTGAAACTACCTTCAGTAAAATGTGTATCCAAGTTTTGGTAGGGTGAGCTGTGGCGCTCTACTGTCACACTATCACGGTAAAAATAGTTGAACCTTAACCCAGAGTAGAAGAGTCCACTACATGTGCTTAGAATTAATGGAATTGTGTCTGAACTATTTAAGGAAATATTTAAGGAAATTACTAAAAGTAAAACCACCTCCAAAACTAGACATGTTTATACTGATGTAATAATAATAATGAGTAGGAAAAATAGCTGCTTACAGAACTGAAATGATTTAAACAATGAGCACATACCTTTTTATGCAACTAATATCAGCAAACTGTTATCACTTTAGGTTTACAGACTTTTAAAGAATTCTAATAATAAAATAAAACAAGACATTATCAGATTAAAATCACACACTTTTCTTGCATTTGTTAAAAATTCTGTCTTTTTTTTCAGAGATCTGAACGAGAACAACCTGACCGTCATAACCAAGACAGATTTCTCTGGTCTTAAACACCTCAGAGCTCTGTAAGTACCATTCACTTTTCCTGTAATAAAAGCATGTACTGTATTAAACAATAGAAATTCAATATCAGAAAAGAAGATGTAAAAGCTGCCATCAAGGACATTTATCAATAAATATGAGCCCATTACATTTAAGCTCAGTATGGACAGAGAGGCTGAATCCATTTGAGAAATTCTTTCCCACATGTCTTCAGTAGCATTAGGTCAAGTAGAGATATAGGAAACACACACATTTCTTAACCTTTGAAAGCCAGAGGGCATAGAATAATGTTCAAGCTCTATGGTGACACTTGAGCCAACCAAAGATGCTTGTTTAGTGTCAGTGTCTGCCAGATTTATAACATGAAGAAGCTGATCCATTACATTTTAGCCTGAAAACATTGTGCCCTCTGGGAGAGTCTAGACAGTCTATTGTTTCCCGTGTTAACCCGGGGATCTTTGTCAAATGTCATTGATGGACATGGTGTTAACTGGGGGATATACTGGGAACCAATGACATCTCTTGAGGGCTGTTAGGAAAAGATTAAAACCCTTCGCAATCCTGGGACTTGTAACTCTTAGAAGGGTATTGAGTATTACACAAGTGGTATACAATGCAGATGTCTTTCTCAATAACACATATCCTAGCAGTGACAGGTATGTGCATACTTTGTACCCAATTTGTTGAAAAAAACATGAAAAAAGTTATGTGTCATGCAAAAGAAAGTGCAGACACAGACAAATTTATTGATACCCCTCTACAATGAACAATAAACCCAACTTATCTTTGAAATAACCACAAACTAAGAAACGTTTTTAAACATACATACTTTATTGTTAGACCCATTAGAACAATTTTGTTTTCTGAGTATTGAACTAGCTCAATATTTCATGTATTTAAACAAAGTTAAGTGGCATGGAAAAAATAGATCAAACCAGCCATTGTCTTCCTCTTCTAGGTCATGTGGTTAAAACATCTTGGTGGTAAACCCAGATAGAGTAATGCCTGTATTATGGCAGGTAGGGTCCTAGTCTATATTTCCATCTCTCACTCCCTCTTACCATAATTCCTAAACAAGACATCTAGATATTTTAACTCAATCAATTAAAGAAAAGACTGACCCTCAACCCAGAGAACAATCCAGTTATGGTTTCAGATGAAGAGAAGCTGAATCAAAGGTATGATAATCTGTCAAAAGCTCCTTTCCACCACCCTAGAGTAAGTTTTCCCAAGAAGGTTGAGATGGGTAATCCTTCGATAGTGGCCCGCTTTCTTTTTCTTTTTTTTTTTTACTTGTCCCGACTGGGAGTGTAGCACTCAGAATTGTTGTCTGAGTGCTAAGGAGTCCAAAGGATTTACCTTTACAAGTGGTAAGTACCCAGGGAGTGAGCCTGCACACACCCTGATCCCCAGCCCCAACACCCAGTCCCCTGACCAGAGAAGCCACCGACCCCCAATGAAGAGAAGTCTGCCGGAAGCAGCAACCAAGAGTGTGGCCCCACTCTAAAAAAAAGAGCAGACCAGCCAGCCCAGCGCAACAAGAATATGCCACACAAAGGAGGGCACATGCCCAACCACCCCCAAACCCATGGTGCAGGGCCAAAAAACACCCAGTCCCCGATGCCCCCCAGCCCGGTACAGGATTGCAGCCACAACCAGACCAGTGGAGCAACAAAACACACCCCAGACCAACAGTGAGGCGGCCAGAAAGCCACACCCGACCCAAAACGGCAGGCCAACTCAAATGCAAACCCCCAGCCAGCATAGGCACATGTACCCCTCTATAGACAAATTAACTGAAAACCGGCAGCCATAGCTGGGCAGCCAAGCAGTGAAACGGTGCATTGCTGATGGTGGCAGCAATACTACGACAGCAGCCGTTAGTCTGCACTTTCCGAAAGCAAAGAGGATCAGAGCTGGAAAACTGATGAGTGACAGATGCGCTGGTCCCACCAAGCACATCCAGTTGTGATCGGAGGACTTCTCAGCAAACTGCTTCGAACAAGTAACCTCTGAATTCACAAGATAAATTATGTCAGTGGTCGGGATATCTGACAGACGACGGAAAATGTTGAAGCAGAGTCTATAGCCATGCTGTTCAGAGTATCTGATGGGAAGAAAATCGGAAAAAAAAACGTTGTTGCTGCTATTGCTAAACTGATCAAGGCTCAGCAGGTAAAACACTTCCTTGTCACAAAAGTACATTTAGATATCAGTTATTGTTAATAATAAAAAATCTGAAATTATTATTATTTTTTATTAATAATAATAATAAAATTCTTCTTATTATTGAAATAAGATAAAATACACATGCAAACGATATATTTAAATAAGTATTTTTGTAAAGATTCTGATATAAAGTTTAAAAAAATGACACCAGGTCATGTCTTTAGGCCTTGAATCATCCCTTGACCCTGCTGCTGCTGCTCCATGCTGCTCAGCGTCGTCTCCGGTTGATTCACTAGGTGGCGTAAATATACTGTAACCCTGGATTTACACTGTATCTGCTCCGGTCAGGTCCGGTCCGCTGAGAAGGCTTGAGGAGCTCCAAGAACCATACGCAGATCGTGCAATAAAAGCCAGTGATAAATGCGGTAGCAAGTCCAAAACAACTCATTCTGTGGAAGTTAAACCAGTTAAATTATTCATTTTTCGTTTTATGCATCCAGATATTTTCATGTGTTTATATTTGTTGCTTAATCTGGCATTTAATGTTTAATTGCTCGGTTTATAATACCTTAGTTAACCCACTAACCGATCTAATTGATCTAATGTTAACAACTGCTAATATTTACAGGTGTATATATAAATATATGTGAGTATTCATTAATTTTGCGAGATCTAGTCCATCTTTGGTGATTTATTTTGAAAATCCTGATGTTGTGCTCGTTCTGTTTCCTGGTGGTGCGGTATGATTCATGCATATTGACTCCAGCTGTCCTCTGGCATCCTCTCTCTCTGTGATAGGGACTGAAATATATATAAACTTCACATTCTTTGCTGCTGTCTGTGTTGCTGCCATTGTAGCAGTAGTCAGTTTACGTACAGGGTTCCCCTTTGATGTCATAAAAGAACACAACAAAATCGCAAAGGAGTAGCCTGAAAATGCCTTTTTAGTGAAATTTATGACCATAGATCTCAACAACTGTTCATTTCAGTGGCAGGGATTTACTTTTTCAAATATTTTATAAATGCTTCCTTTTCATAAATGTAACTGGATTTATCCTAAAAATTCGGTATTACAGGCACAATAACCTTAACCTTGTAGCTACACCAGTTCCGCCAGTACATTGACAATCCGCTTCCCAAAAGTGAGGTTATGGTTTCAGGAATCACTATGCTCAGGACCCAACCTGCAATCCAGATCACCAACTTTGACTTCTCTCCCCTCAAGTGGAGGACCACAGGAAGTTGTCCCTCTGTTGCCTTTTTGGGCTCTGCAATGCCATCTTTAGCATGGTGCACGTAACAACACCAAATTCTACACAGTAGCATATTTTTTCCTTTTAAACAGACCTAATGGCTGATGATATGCTTGAAGTCATCTGTAATACTATACCTGTTTGCTCTATGAAATGAAAATGGGATGATTTTATACATCAGATATTTCCTTTAAATGAATCACTTATTATGACAAATTAAGGATTGTTTCAATTAACTGAAAGAATACCAACAAATTTGTTCATGTCTGCGCATAAATTCATTTATATATATTTATTAATCTATTTTATCTTATGTTAAAGAGAATAAATTATGCTGTAAAGTGTATAAGCGAGTTAAAATAAATAAAATGTGCATTATTAATTGATGCTGCTGATATAAGGCAATGTATTCAAAAGAATCAAAGTGTTCAGTATCCGTCTGTATTTCTTTCTTATTTATGTATGTTTTCTTCTTGCAGTCACCTGATGGAGAACCAGATTAGTAACATTGAAAGGGGAGCCTTTGATGAGCTAAAGGAGCTGGAGAGACTGTGAGCATACAGAGCACCATAAAAACAATACTACTCTAATTGCTGAACATAACAACCTTAACATTTATGTCTTATTTAAAGTATTTCTGTTCTATGCGTCTTTTTCCCTATAGTCGCCTTAACCGAAATCATCTCAGCCAGCTTCCAGAGCTGCTCTTTCAGAAGAATGAAGCTTTGTCCCGACTGTGAGTACAGCGTCCTATGTCTTTAAGAAAAGTTATTGAAAGCAACACTGTAACTGTTTACACTAAACAAGAAATGACTCAGACTGATTACTGATGGATTATTGAGGAATGGCCAAACAAAATAAATACCTTTCATACATAAGTTGTTCCTCAACCTTTTTGTTTTTGTTTCTGCACCAAATGAAGAATGTGTAAGCAATGGTAAATGTCTTAAAGAAGCTCTGCTCTGTAGCATCTGTTTAATAGCATGAAGTTATTACTGGAGAGAACACTTGTGATGGCACTGATCTGTATCACCAAACCAGTCCTTGATGGCTTGTACTCTCTTCCTGATAGTCAGATCTGTAGTCACTTTCTGAACTTGCGCTGCTGCCAGCACTTGACAAACGTGCACCATAAAAACATAAAAACATGCTCCTCCTAAATTTGGAAGATCATTTAAGTATTCTGCTACTTACTGTGTTACATCTCGTAATATTTATTCCATAGATCACTAACAAGCCAGTGTCAGCTCTTTGGTTTCTAATGGGTTAGTTGCAATTATTCTTGAGTCATGAGTAATAATGAAATTAGGATTGGTGACTGTCTTACACCTCAAATATCCAAGATGTTGCTGGAGACATATTTGATTTGGTGATTGACAGAAAACAGATGCAAAATGACACTCCTTCATACGTTTCTCTAGGAATTAAATAGTAGAGATATTGCAGTATAGCTGTAGAAATAGTAGACATGAATAGGTGCTTCTCTCTGCTTGTGTAAGCAGATAGGTGAGAAGTTATAAACTAAAGTGGGATAGCATTGCTCTGTGGAAAGGATTGATTGTCTGTGTTTGTCCTGATTTTGCTTTGTTTTCTGTTATGACGATTTTACTCTGTGGCTTCCAGCAGTGAATGCAGCGATGGGCCTGGCATGTTCGATCAGTCAGCACACGCACCCTCACATAAAGTGACATGCTCACAGTTTTAAGCCATTAGCACTACCTCTAGCAGAAGTGACTTCTTTCCTCCTGCTGTGTTGATGGAATCTATAAAGGTTGATGTCCCTGGGAAACACACAAACACACTTACTAGTGTGCTAGTGTGCTTATGAAGTAGAACACTAGCGTGTGCTACTTTACGTTTGCTCAAATTTGATTTCTTCAACAAAACTGCCTACTGTTTCAACATTCCTCATACTACAGATATTTTAGTCTTCCCTGCCTCTTTTAACGTGAGTTGTCTTCTGTAAGTTTCAAACTGACTACCTACCAGTCCATCCCCATGTTATGAACAGTATATACTGTATAAATTCAATAAATGTATTTTCTGAACTCTAGATAGGAGGACTTCCCCCAGGTTTTGTACCATTGTAATCTGCATGCTGTTGATGAGTTATACTTATTCATACTCCTATGGTAAGAATTTATAGTTTGACCCAACTGTCCTCGAGGAAAAATATCTGTTTGCAACCTTTTTAGTAATGGACCATTTCAGGAACTCTTTGTACACAAAGTTCTGAAATGGTTCTTTGCGGGAAAAAAATAATTCATAAAAAGTTCAGAAAAGTTGCCCATTTAACTTGATACATTTTGTCCCAAATCAGGACTTCACTTCTGTTTGCTGATCCTGCTCTGTACTGGTTTTGAAGAAAGCAATCTTACTCCTCGTTCACTTTGTTTTAATTGCCTATTAGTTTGTTTGAATATGGCAGTTAATGTCATATATGCAAAAGTGGGACTTCTTTAGTGTCATCTGTGAAGCAGAGTAAATGGTTTTGGATTGATGATAGAGATTTGGATTGTCCCTCTGATTTCTGTCAACACACTCATAATTAATGTATTTAACATAAATGCATTGCATAAATACAGTGTTTGTTGTTAGACTTTGAAACTAGCAGTTACACTCTAACTGTGTCTATGTTTTAAAACTATCTTAAATGCAATTTTAAACTACTTCTTGTGAGGCTCTCACACATCTTATTGTTGCCTATCTGCCTTGCATTTTAAAGGTGTAGTATGATATGCAGCTTTGCTACTGCATAGCATTACCATTAGCATTAGCATTAGTATTAACGATAACACTGCAGCATACATCATTTGTCCCCCAGTTTAGCCATGTTGCCACAGATTTCTTTAGACCTAATGAAAAATCTCCTTGGATGAGCACTGGAACTCTGAGACGCCAATGCTGACCCACTACAACAAAAGATACATACATTGAATAACTTATAATAAGTTACAAATATTGCCATAATGACCCAAAAATAAGGTTTCTTTATCTCATACTAAACTATACAAAAACTGTCTGAACGGTTTAAGAATCACTTACCTGCATATTCTGAGCTGTTTAACGGATAATGGCACGACCTAGTTTCTGTTTATTGATTTGATCTCTTGGGGGAACTCAAAATGCATGAAACTTCCTGGATTTTCAGATTATCCTTAAATATAGAATAAATAAATAAAGTAAAATGATGAAATCATGGCAAAAGTAACGTACCCCATCCTGACGCCGTAGAACCCTATAAGTTCCACGCTCTTCTGCCATAATACTCACGCAGAACCCAAAATGGCAGCACTGGCGCGTCAACAAAAACATGACCGTACTTGATGTTCCACCAAATGCACCTTATTTCTTTATGCTTAGACCAACATAACACGTGTTTTTTGAAATGGCAAAATGCGGTATATATGGAAAGATTGGAATGCTGTGTGACATCAGCATGATGTTCAGGTTTTTAGATGTTCCTCTTTTGAAATGAACAGATTTAAGCTCTGGATCTTCAGCTTTGGAGGTCACAAAATGTAGTTGGTCTGATGGAAACCCACTTACACCCTCCTCCGTACACAAGAGCTAGTAGTTGAAAAACAGAGAGCTGTCTTAAATTGAAGCACTGGGTTTGATCTACCATAGAAACAGCGTTCTGATAAAGAGGCTTCATTAAAACAGTGGAGCCATCTGTTAGCTCTAAACTGTATATGGACTAATTTTATTTATAATGCAATGAAAGATGTAAAGAAAAAAACTACAGGCTAAGGCTTTGTGGATAAGGTCCATTTTAACTGCACAAAGGAACCTTATACTAATCTTTTGTGTCCTATTAGGTTGCAGTCCCAAGGAAATGAGTTCTTGCGCAGTGCAGAAGCATCAGAATGCAAGGGACAGCTTTAAAACCAAACAGAAGTCAAACAGAAGCAGATTCAACACAAGTCCTAGAAATGTTCAGGGAATACGAGCTTTGTCTAGTGGATTTCATTTAGTGTTTTTCATCTGTGTCCTTGTGTATTTAACTTTCCCTCAGGATTTTTTATGACTTCCCTCATTAGACAGAACAGCAAAGCTGTCCTTATTAGAGCGGGTGATTGGCATATAACTGTGGCTAATTAGCAGTGACTGAATCTGGCAGAGGTGGTGATAGCAGCTGGCTGGCTGTGGTTCTTTGGATCTGAGCCCAACAGTTACAATGCAGCTTTTCCACATAATGATGGGAGGGAGGTAGAACATGCTGTGATAATATGTGTGCAGGCTTGAAAAATTGTCCACATTTCCATTAGTACAGTATAATTCTTGGTTTTTGTCTGAGTGCCAATGTTCATGCATTGATTTGTGTTCCAGTTGGAATGATTTGCATCCCTAAAGGGAGAAATGCATGACATATTGTGTGGGTGACTGGGAGACACAATATTATAAATATAATAGACAGTAAATAGTGGAATGTTATTGCATGGAACAATTTAACTGAGATTTGAAGTAGCTTTTTTTGCCTTTTAATTTTGTCCTTTCACATAATTAGCTTAATTTAGATCTTTATATATGATGGTAGTAATGTGCTTAGACTTAATGTGCTTGTATCTCATTCATAATCTGGTTGCATTTATATTTATGGAACAGTGAAGCAGTGACACACAATTTGCTCGCTGGAATAAAATTATCAATTGTACAGAGGTAGTTTTAGTGGTTTATGGGTTTCTTGCTGGAAGAGAGTGAGAACAATAGATAATGATTGCCTCTGGAGTTCCCAGTAAGCACTTATTGTCTGCAGTTGTCATTTGCCTGCAGTGAACAATTTGTTTTACCTCTCCACAGAAACATTTAGCTGTGTATCCACCATGAAATTTTTCCTCCTGAACTTGTTCTCAATACAGTTCATTTATTTCGGCTTGGTCTGTCGCTTTTCCATTCATGTCTGATGTTTATGGTAGATTAGGGAAATTAATTTAGCTGACAAATCTACTTGTTATTGTTTGCAAACATAACACTTGGCAATTCATGCAGCATCAGTCCACTGAGGAGAGAAGCACCAGAATGAAATCAGCATTAAACTGGCATTCATCTCAAATTGTTTTATGGTAGTTATGGCAGAGATCAACGGCTGTTGACATGACTACATGCTTCAGTTATTTCCTTGGATGAACACATCTAACTTAAATAAATGTGGTATTAGCGGGCTCCTGCCTAGCTAGAGATTAGAGCAATAATTAATCAGGTTGGAGGAAAAACATGTTTAATACCTGCAGAATACTAGCACTGGCACTAAAACATAAAGAAAATAACTCCAACCTTTGTGGACATGTATAACTATGCAAGATTTTAGATGGACTGTCCCAACACGTCCCATTTACTTGGATCTGCGTGTGTAGTCTAACTAAATCAGACTTCTGTGAGATTTTTAAAGCTTAGGATCTTGTTTTAGCTTTAAAATTTCTTCCTAAACTGCCTGCTTTGTTCCTTGGTCTTCATGATGCTTTGTTCACTAATGTTCTCTAACAAGCCTTCGAGGCCTTCATGAAACAGCTTGGTCTATACAGAAAATAAGATGGTCGCATCTTACCAGGTAGGTGACTTTGGAAAGCGTTTTTGTTGCCTTGAACTTTTTTAGGAGTATCAGAGTGAATTGGGCTGAATACATATGCATGTCACGATATTTTGATTTTCATTTGTAAAAAGAAAAATGGAAACTATAATTTTCATTCAACTCTAAAATTGATCTATCTCATAAAATTTCAATAAAATATATTAAAATTGGAGTTGTATTGTGACAAAATGTGAAAAAGCTGAAGGGGTGTAAATGCTTTTTTAGGGCACTATATATCTGGAGACTAAAGGTTACACTAGGTTGTAAACTTATCCTGAAACTTCATCTCCTTAGAGAACATTGCTTCCTGCTTTCAGATGAGAAGTGTCCTGCTGACAGGAGATATATGTTCATGTGTTCAGTTCATTTGCAGATGCATGCATTTCTGTATTTACCCTATCTGCAGGACTGAAATCTGTCATTACTGACCACACACAGCAGAGTTATTTTCCCAGACATTGGTGTTTTCTTAAAGCTAGAACCGGTTTCTCCCCTCTGTGTGTGGTAACTGGTTAATACTACATAATGAGATCTGGGGAATGGACAAATACAATCACTCCCTCTACAAACATGTCCTCAGCTGTTTTATTTCTGCCCACTGTTTGTCTGCATGTGTGTGTTTTTGGAAGGTCACTCCATAATTTTTTACATTTACTTTTACGTCCATCCAAAGAAAAGCTCACACACTGAGAACATTGGAAAGACATGACGTGAGGGCTGGTCAAACACCCAGTAAGTAATATGACTTCCTTCTTGGTTAACTGGTTCACTCCCTGGGAAGCAGAGGAGATTTTAGGAATGAAAGGAGGCATGGGGGAAAGGGGTGGGCAAAGGAAAAGAGATGTGTAAGAAAGTTTACTTATATTTGGTAATTCAGTTTTTATCAGCTGAAAATGCAAACCTCAGATATGACATAACGGCTCTCTGAACTTTTGAACGACAGAGTTTGCAGAGTTTAAAGTCAACACTATATTTTGGTTTGCAAAGACAGCATTCAATCTACTTAAAGCCATTTTATGGAAATCTAGTAGATTGTTAACTTGAATTTCTATAACTGTAGAGGCAGCATACTATTGCTGTTTTTTTTACTGCAATCATGTAACAGAACAAAGTTAATTCAAAAATAGATAAAACAATGTTACATGAGGATTACATCATCACCATGCCAAAGTAAAAGTAGTAAAAATAGCATGCCTTAATACCATATCGGCCTCATCCTGTCCTAGCAGGAGACACATATTTATTATTTGAAAAATGCAATCCAAATAGCCATTCTTGCCCTCTTTCCTACTAAATAAGATGTTCTTAGAGTCACAAAACCCCCTTAAGCCTTACCCACTAAATGTTTGCTTCTTTTAAAAAAAACAAAAACATTTCAGGGAATTTTTTGTTTTAGTTTTTAAAAACACAAAAACAAAAAAATCTTCATATTTTCACTAGAGAATAAAAACATTTTCCAAATGTAACATTCCATGTTTATGGAAATGAAAGGAGAAAAAAAGCATGGCACTTGCAACCTAAAGACAAAAATAATAAACAATCTTCTACCTTTAGTGTAGGTTTGTTGTTATATGAAAATATTAAATGAACACAAAAATGTGTTTGAAAACTCTCCAAAGTTCTTCATTAGTTTTGTCCAAAATCACCGAGGACCCCTGTGGAGGCTCTAAATAGACCATCTGGCTCTGAAGGCAGAGGTTGCAGTTCCCCGACCTAGTCCAATGGTGAACTTGGCATGCATTGTTACATTTCTGTTATGTCTGTGGATCCGGGGTCTCTGAGTATCTATTCAACTTTGCTCTTGCCTTGCTTGTCTCCTTGTGTGACTTGCTGCCACCACTGCAGTGTTCCTATTTGATCATAAGAGACTATTGACTTTTTTGGGGTTTACTTATAGCTTGCTCCAAGTACCTCTATGGTACTATCGTGAAATATTTGCAAGTGTAAATTAAAGTTGTGGCTTGTGCTTGCTTTATTTAGAGGAGTTCTGTTATTAAAGAGATTTTAATAAGACTATTTATCTGATGGTGATACAATGAAACAAAATTGTGTCTCTCTCGACCAAAGGACAGAAGCAGCACCTGTTACAGTTACAGTTCCCTACGCTCGAGCTACAGAAATCAGAAATCAGTGTAATTCCTTGTTGAGCAGTAATGTCCATCAACCAGTCAACATTCAATTT
Organism: Crenichthys baileyi; assembly: GCA_036173005.1. NCBI lineage: Eukaryota > Metazoa > Chordata > Actinopteri > Cyprinodontiformes > Goodeidae > Crenichthys > Crenichthys baileyi. Next base: position 121,818 of record JAHHUM010002674.1, read on the forward strand.
CCATGTGAAGCACCTGGCTGGTAGTAGTCTCCACTGCTGTCATTGTTGCACTAGTTTTAACTGAGATATTCAACTCAGCATCAAGATATAAAATTAACGGCACACTTACTGCTTTGGTGTCTGGATAGAAGAATGTAACTACCAGCAACTGGTTGATGCAGAGATGGTGAAAATAAAACACAGCACTCTTACATTCAGATGTAGTTACATGCATGTTTATTTGAAGCGATAAATAATCCAAGGGCTGAATATGAGTAGGAAAAAGGGGTAGTGTGTTATAGCTGACCCTGCAGGACAGCATGAGCCAGGGGAGCATCCAGGGGAGCATCCTGGGGAGCAGCCAGGGGAGCAGCCAGGGGAGCAGCCAGGGGAGTGGTAAGGAGTTACACAAAGGGTCTCTTGAGGTGAGTTCTTCAATGAACTCTGAGAGCGAGGAGACAGAGTGCAAACTGGAAAACTGGTTTTCCTTCATAAGAAAAATAATCTGGCATCTGCCTCAGGGAATCCGTTCCTTCTTACTGGACTTGACAAGCTCAAGCTGTGAGGACACACCTGCCAGTCACACCCTGCAAGAAGACACACACACACACACACACACACTCTTGTTTTGCTATATGTAGTGAGGACCATGTGTTGACTCCCATTGACTTCCATTGATTTTCAGTCATTTTCAACCCTTTCTATGCCCTAACCCTGACAATAACCCTAAACCTAACCATTACCAGTGCATGCCTAACCCTAATCTTAACCTAAACTCAATTCACACCTTAGTCCTAAACCTAACCGTTAGCAAAATAGGTTGTGAGGACCAGCAAAATGTCCTCACTTTGGTACCAACAGTCCTCAATTTGATGGTGAAATTGGGAAAATGGTTCTCACTGTGATGCCAAGACAGGAACACACACACACACACACACCACCCTGTGAATATGATAGATTTTTGTCCTCAAAGTGAAGTTTGTCTTATAAAGCACCATCCAGTTGCTGTTAGTACTCAGCTTACAGTTATTTAATGACATATTAAATGCAAGCTTCTAATATGAGGCCCAGGTGTGAAGATGAGTGCTTAAATTTAACTCCATATATCTACAGACTAAATTAAAAAGTTGAAGTTTTTTTGTGAGTCTGGAAAGAGATCATCTATAAATCAAATTCTAAAAGTCTACACTAAACAACAGGCCTGCTGACAGCTTTTCCAGGGCCAAGGACCAAACAGTCTTTTAGGCCCATGACACACTGATGCTACCTCGGCTGCGCCTGCCACGTTGTCAACCCCACCCACACCTTGAAAATGTCAGACTGGACAGCCAGCCCCTTATTCAGGCCTTCCACTGACACCTGTGTCAAGCACCTCCTGCCTCCTCCTTTTCTCCGCTCTAAAAACGGGCAACCCTTCCTGCATTGCTGTCGGCTTTTGCTTTTCGGGAGGAGCTCTGCTCCTCTTCAAACCCCCACCCCATCCTGGGTACCAGACAACAGACCTGTTTGCCCCCTACCCCCCAACCCCTTGTCGGTGGGCCTCCTGAACTGATTTCTTTTTGTAAAACAGTTTCACATTCATATAATTTCATTTTATATGGGAAAACACAAAAAGTTTGATTTTCAATGCATTTTGTCATTAGGACAATGGAAGAGTGAACAAATGCCAAAATACCACAGAATTAGACCGGTCAAACCTGGACTGGACTGTTCTACACTAATTGCAGATTCTTTAAAACGCTGTTTGTGTTTTGTGAAACTTTTATTTATTAAACAAAGAATTTGGGATTATGCCTAAACTATTGCTAAAATGTTCCATTCTGATGAACAAAATATAGTGTATCATTGTGTCTCCTAAGCTTGTTTCAAGGATTCAAGGATTTTTATTGTCATACCAGCTCACATTTACATGTTAAGGTACGAAATTGTTACACCCTTACTTCTTTGTTTCATAAATTATAGGATGAAATCTAGTTAAAGATCAGATCAGTTATACATTAAGACCTAGAATTGACCAAGGGTGCACGTTTTTCAACCACTACTTCATCTGACTGGTGTTTTGAGAAATCCTGCTATATTTCTATTGTTTCTATTGTATAGAGTTTTAACAATGTGTTTTGTTGATGCTACAAAGCAAAAAGCAATTCAGCAAGACAACATGAAAGAACAAGTCCTGCTGCATATCCCAATAAATTTCATTGTGCCTGTATACAATATATTCCAGAGACTATAAGTCCTTCAGCATGTTCAGATTTGGTTGAAACTAACCCACATTTGAGCTAATGCTGGAGGTGACTTATGGTTAAAGGTGATGAAAAGATTAAATAAGTGGGAAAGTTTGCCTTTCTCACCCTCCCTTGTGAGCAGAAGGTTATTGAAACAACAGGAGAGGCCACAGGATAAAGACTATGTGAAGAAGAGCATGGGTGTACACTGACAGAATGGATCAGAAAATGAAAAAGAGCGATAGCATAAAAGAGCGCAAATATTATGAGGTCACCTACTGTCCAGACAAACTCAAACACGTCCAGCTGTGACCTCTCCAAGTTTCCAACTAGTAAATATCCCCTTCAGACTTACTGTGTCCTGGCAACAGATATCCTGACAACCAGATGGAAAAGCATCTTCATTATTCTGAGGGAGAGAGATGAGGCAAAACTGTCTAACTATACAGCTTAGTATTGTGTGCTTTGTGCTGAAATCTTATTGTATTCATTAAATACATTATAATTAAACTCTTTGTGTCTATAAAAAACATGACTATTTTTAACCCGTTGAACAACACATTTACTGAAAGGCCTAAAAGGTAATAATTCCTCTGGCAGATATAGATTTAAAACTAAGATGTTGTTATTATCAGCATGTTTCTTCTGACTGAAGGTGATATTCATGTTTATGAGTGGCTCAGCCAGAGATCCCAATTTAATCTGATACCAAATTTGTGAAGGGATAGGGTGATGTCATCGGGTCGGGCCTCTCCTTGGTGGTGCACCCATTGGAAGGAGGCCTTGCAACCTGGAGAGGCCTGGGCTAGGTGGACAATGACCACCCCAATAAATTTACAGTTTTTTTTGTTGTTATTTTGTCATTATGTGAAAAAAGAGAAATATGTTTTCACATACGCTACTCTTTGTACATTGTAACTGTTTTACATTTTTTCATTGTTGGTTCTTACATCTTGAAATACTTGACTAAAGTGAATTAGTGCAAGTAAAGCACCAGGAAAAAAAGACTGGGACATTTAGTGTTGCTAATCTTCCCCTGTTTGTTGTTTTCTCTTTATTTTCCTGTTTTTTCTTAAGCTAGACTTGTATTTATTTATTTAATTCCATCCAACTAAAGGTTATGCTGAGTCTGATGCTGAACCATCTGACTGTGTTTAGGTTTAGAATGTGAAATTGATATCTCTATCACCTGCATCACTCACCACCTACCCCTATATGTCACTCTCTCATGGTTTCAGCCATTTTTCCACGCTGTATATCCATCATCGCCTCCTTCTCAGGGTGTTTTATGTTCCTGACTCTGCTGAACTTTATGCTCCAAGAGACAGAGCCCTGTTCATTTATGACTTAAGTTCAGCTTTATTTTTCTTTAAGCAATTGTTGTGCTTTATCTCTCAATCATTTTGGCCACTTAAATAATTTGTCGTGGTTTGGGGTTGTATGGGACCAAAACACAGACAAACACTTGGCAGCAGCATGATAAGAAAAGGCTCTTCTTTTAACAAAAAAAGGTTTCCAAAAACTTACACGAGTTGAAAACAAGGAAATGCAAAGGAAATGCAGATAATCAGTAGGGAAACAGCAGGGTAGTTCACAGGAGAAACCAGCAAATGACAATGAGAATCAATGAGCTTTTAAACAGAGCGAAATGCAATGTGGAACCAATATGAAAGCGAGGCAAGTAATCAGACGAATGCTGAACAGGTGTGAGGACAAGCTGCAGGGAACTAAGGGGGAATTAATCTGAGAAGACTAATTAACAGAGAAACCAAAACTGGATAACAAAACTCAGGAAACAGATCTGAGGAAACTATAACAACATAAGATATAGGAATCTGGAAAGTAAGAACTAACAAAAGTAACCTGAGGACAACCTAACTGAAAATGTAAAACAAACACCAGCACTAAGTGAGAGACTGCAACTGATAACCTGACAGAAAGGAGATAAACACGAGAGACTGAACAAAAGAGAACTATACACCAATAACGAACCTGGTGGGGAAAAGAACTGATAATAACTAAGGCCGAAGTGCAGACTGAAATAACTAACAAAACTAAGAAGCACAGACCTGCTGGGAAAATATTAACAAACATATGAACTCAAGAATCTAGGAAGAATTAGCTAAGAAAAGTAAACTAACAAAAAGCCCAAAATGGCAGATCATAATTCCCCAATTTAAACTGTTTCCAGAAGATTTATTAAGAATCAATAACACTACGAAGTCCACAGATATGACACAAACTGTTTTAATGTGACAGTGTTGCTTTGTAACCAATGACTTAAAAAAATAACATTATTGTAATTAATTTGCTAATTTATGTAATCACCAAATCAGAACCCATCAATTTACAGACTGATGATAGCATGAGGGGAGCCAGAAACACAGGGAACAACAGGCCTATATGGGGAACAAAAGAATCCAGCAATTAGTGGTTGAAAACAGAGAGCCTACACACCTAGGCCGATTTTTTCACAGTTACCCAGGGGCTCACCCTGGGGCTCACCCAGTAAGAAGTAATGACTAATGAGGTAATATGTGAGGAGTTTTCCTCCTAAATGGAGAGTAATGTATTTACCAATGGTATGAGATCAGAGCTGACCTATGTAAGAGTTAGGATTTTATTATGTCATAAAATATAAATTTAATGAAATCTAAACTAAGGGAGATCACAGAAATAGCTTGAAATGTACCATATTCTGTTAAGTCATTGACTGTTTAGTCAATGTGGTCAGAATGAGCGTTCGCTGTTCTGATCGAGGTATTCGGGCCATGCCCTCGCTGATGTGCATTAGGAAACAGTGTGCAAACCATACCTACCTGGCTGGCTGGCTGGCTGTCCATTTTCCTCCCCAGGGAAGAAGTGGTGAGCACCCACTAGGACAGTTATTACTAGAGAGAGGAACAACTGAATGCACTACAGCTGAGTAAGCAGCATGACTGGAGGAGCAGACTGATTAACACATAATGAATGCCTCTAAACACTGGAATTGGAAAACTAAGTGCAGGAAAACACACTAAACATGACCAAACCTGAAAATAGTTGAAATCCCAAAGCACAGAAACACAACAACAGCAAACTCCACGTGCTTAGCATCAACGCAGTCTGGCTCTCAATCGGATTTTTATATGGGCTCTATGGAAAGGTAGGTGGCTTCTGAGGCATGTTGATCACATTTCTTAGGACAATTATTTGAAACCACACTGTGACAGAGGCCACTCGTTCCCACATTTTTATATAGGGAAAACATACATTTTTCAAAAAGTATACATTTTAAAGTTATAACAAACATGTCCTGAAAGAAAATAATGTTTCATTTTCAAATGGTTGTGATAAGATTTGAATGATAATTCGAGTCCAGAAAACATAAGAAAAAATTCTGAGGAAGCATCTCAGTAGTGTGAATGCTTTACAGTGTAAAACTCTAATCTTACACTACACTTTAGTCTGCGCTAAGGAAGATTCACTCAATTCTAAATGCTGAATGCTTGAGTTGATGTCTATCAACCTACTTTATGATTAATGTAGTTTAGAATTACTTGACCACTTGGGGGCACTCATTGGCTGTCCATAGAGTGCTGAACCTTCATCACTTGATTCATTCTATTATAATAAAATGTGGTGAGTGTGACATCACAGCAAAAAAAGGTACCTCATCCCAAAGCTTCAACCTGATATAGTACAGCACTATGAAGTCTATCCCCTTCATCCCAATACACACAGATAATAAAAATCTGGGGGAACGCCAAAAGTGACTCATTTTTCATAGATGTGAATTAATTTGATGTTTCACAAAACGTCATTCATGTCCTCACATTTAGACCCACATAAGACATGGATATTAGCTTTAGTGTTTGGAAAGATTGTCACTGATGTATGCCGCTGAATTTAAAGATGTCAAGAAATTGAAGTCAGGGCCAGTGATTGATTCAGACACTTCTCTGTTTTAGAGATCTGAGTGAAAATGCCATCCAGGCCATCCCGAGGCGAGCTTTCAGAGGAGCCACAGACCTAAAAAACCTGTAAATTCAAATATTTGCTTGGTAAAAATCACATTGCATTTTTACAGGAAAGGATGACCAATATTGAAGTTGTGCCTTTTTTATTACCAGTCAGCTGGATAAAAACCACATCAGCTGTATTGAGGAGGGAGCGTTCAGAGCTCTGCGATCCTTGGAAGTGCTGTAAGTATTCCCAAAGCAAAGTACTCCGGGAGTTTTTCGTCAAAGGGTTTTGATGTCACTCTATTTTAAAGGTATAGAAAACACTGCAACTTTTTGTGGTATTGTAACTGTTTTATGTGGGATCAGGACACATTCTGACCTTCTTTTCTGTTTATCTGAAAATAACAATAATAACAATAATTTCTATTATTTTCTGTATGTTTTCTCAAACCTCCAATAATTCTTGTTTTACCTGTTGTTTTCTCGCATTTCCCTTTTTTCTCTTCTGTTTTGACTCCCCTCCTTCTTTTTCTTTATGCTAACTCTGTCTGTTTATGTGTCCTGTCCAGCACACTGAACAACAACAACATCAGCAGCATCCCAGTTTCCAGTTTCAACCACATGCCAAAACTCCGTACCTTGTAAGTACTCTCACATCCAACATTCCCTAATGGAATCAGGGAATCATTCAGACAGTGTCTTTCCCTCCTTCTCGCCTCCAGTCGTCTCCACTCTAATGCGCTGCGCTGTGATTGTCACTTGGCCTGGCTGTCTCCATGGCTACGACAGCGATCTGCGTTGGGCCTCTACACTCAGTGCAGTTCCCCCCCTGCTCTGCGGGGCCTGAACGTTGCAGAGCTGCGTAAGAGTGACTTTGCCTGCTCAGGTACAGTGACAGGAGATAAAACCCCCTGGAACAGAAATGCAAATGATAGAGCTGATATTAAAACTGTTCCTTTTAATCCTCCTGTTAGGCCACAGTGGCAGCGCCTTTGTTCAGCCATGCAGTTTGGCGTCCGGGTCCTGTCCTCCTATGTGTTCCTGTAGCAACAACATCGTCAACTGTCGAGGAAGGGGCCTCACAGCTATACCTGCCCACCTTCCAGAGGCCATGACCGAAATGTATGTAGGCTATTCTAGGAGGCACAAATAGATCATTTCAGTTAATTTTTCTTTCTTTCCTTCTTTCTTTCTTTCTTTCTTTCCTTCTTTCTTTCTTTTTTTTTTCTTTCTTTCTTTCTTTCTTTCTTTCAGTTTTATTTCTATAGCGCCAATTCACAACACATGTCATCTCAAGGCACTTCAAAAGGTTTGGAATGGTTCGGCTTGTTGGGGAGGTTAAAATAAACTACTGAGTGTTAGAGTTTGGACATTTTAGAATGGGCTGTGTGTAGGGGTACTAAGTAAAATAATAAACTGATAAAGTGTGTCCATCTAGAGCCCACTGGTGGCCATTGTTATACTAAAAACCACAAGGATTGGGGGTACCTCTTTCTGTCAGACTGATTGTAAACATTAGAAAAGAGAAGGGGTCGCACAGGTAGCAGAAATGGAGGGTGTGTTTGCACCTGAACCAAAACTGAGTCGGTTTAGGCTACACCTGACTCCCCCTTACTCCATCCAACAGGGAGGGAGGAAGGAAGAGGGTAAAAATAATTGGAGAGTGTTGTTTCCTGTTGCATTGTGAAAGGTGGGTTATGGGCTAAGTCAATTCAATCGAATAATACAGATTTCAAGTCGGGTACATACATTCCGATTAATCCTAACTATCAAACAGTGCAGTCAGATTCAGTTATTTATTCAAATTGGATAAAAAGTTTTTCTATCTAAGGAAACCCAAAAGATTGCATCGAGTCAGAGATTTGTAGCAGTCACTCCTCCTGGATGAGCATGTAGAGACAGTGGACAGTCACTGGCGTTGACTTTGCAGCAATCCCTCATACTGAGCATGCATGTAGCAACAGTGGAGAGGAAAAACTCCCTTTTAACAGGAAGAAACCTCCAGCAGAACCAGGCTCAGTGTGAGCAGCCATCTGCCACGACGGACTGGGGGTTAGAGAGAACAGAGCAGAGACACAAAGAGAACAAAGAAGCACTGATCCAGGAGTACTTTCTATGGGAAGGAGAAGTAAATTTAATGGATGTCCTTTAGCTGTTTCATCTAGGAAGAAAAAACAGATAAACTCTGAGCCAGCTTTCAAGTTTAGAGTATGAGAGAGAATACATTTAATTAGTTACAGTAGAAGCTCAGTCAGTAGCTATGTTTAGGAGAAAAAAAAAATAGTTTTTGGACTTAGTCAAGTAATGTGCACATGGAAATAAAAATCAGCCAATCATTGTATGATATTCTGTCTTTTCTTCCCTGTAGTCGTTTGGAGCAGAATGGGATCAAGTCAGTTCCTCCAGGTGCCTTCACCTCCTACAAGAAACTCCGCCGAATGTGAGTTCTCCTACAGTTAAGCCTACAGCTATCAACACATATGATAAACAGATGTAAAAAAAAAAGAGTTAAAGGAAGACATTTACTCCACCCTACTCAACCCTTTGTGTAACCTTGGTATAGGTTACTTCAGCTTAGCTATTGGGGTCTGTTCTCTTAAAATTGACAGAAGACATTATTTCATGACGTCTGAGTAAATGTCCTTTTCTTACACATAAACATAATGTTGCACTGGTCTTCGGTTCTATTTTTTGCTTTTATGCCTTTTTTCTGCTCCATTTCAGTGTCTAATTTACAAAGCAAATAGTACGAATGATATTCATAAACACACCCAATAAGTGCAGCAGTTATCAGCTTGTGTAATATGCCCCAGTAGTTCTTGTTGCAGAATTAAAAAAAGATTGTAATAGACTGACTTGAAAAAGAGAAACTTGTTTTCTTGCAGCAAGCCCCAAGTCCTGAACAATAAACTACTGAAGTATTAATTTCACTGTATCAGTAGGCATCCAAGGTCTTATTTCTATATGAAGAAGTCATGTGGATGTTTTACTGTGCAGTTGCAGAGTACAAAAGCCTGTAAAATAAATGATCCGTTTAACTGATTAACTCAAAGATCAACATGTCAGATTGTAGAATTACTTTAAAATGTACACTACAAGTGTTTTCCTGAACCTCATCTTAATCTTTTCAGATAAAAAGGTAAACCAGAAAGCATTTGCAACAATGCCAGACTACACTCTGAACACAAAACAGCTTATTCTAACCTCTATGACATTCAGTCGATTTTCATTTACAGGCAGCAGTGCAGCAGGTTGCTTTATTTACTGTTGCTTAATTACCACCAGCTTTCAGAACATATCAAGGTGCGTGATGCAAGCAGCACAAGCTCCTGAAAAAACTGTCTGCTTTTTGTTCTGTCTGTAATTTGGACAATACGACATAATAAAACATATGTATGGGCAGCTTTCCCTTCTACTTCATACATAATACATGCAGTTTGCTTCCCACCGCAGTTAAAAGTCTAAATGATGTGAATTACATTAATTTGCAAAAATTGTACAGTTTTAAAGTCTAATCTTCTAAATGGATTGCTCTCTTTTTGTTTAGTCCTCCCACCGTTGACTGTTGTTTTCCTCCTAAACCTGCTATATATCCCAGATGGATTTTTAGCACAGCAGTTCTGTGTTGTTAATTTGGTCTGATGTCAAATATATAAATGTTATTCCTAATTAATCATCATTTTGTAATCTGAAAAATAAATATGCTAATCTGTTTGATCTGTTTTGCCTTTTTCTTACCTCAAATACAATCTCTGTTCTTGTCTCTGGTTTTCTTCATCTTTTTTTTCTCTTCCCAGTCAAGATGAACTCCTACATCATCACTGTGCGAGTGCCCTGAGAACTTAGAAAGTAGTTGATTTCCTAACCAGATTCTTCATTTTATAATGACAGCTGCACAACAGACATGCAGCTGCAGACCAACAGCTGTAAAATCTACCATATTGTGATTTGATAGACCATACCAAAGAGATATTAAAACTTTGATTTAATTTATGCATCAGAACATGTAATACTGAAACAATTTAGATATGAATACAGTAGTGCAAAAGCAACAATGTTCCTGGCTCCATGTTTTAATATTGTGGTCTTGTTTGTTTTCTTACAGGTTAGCACGTTTGATTTCCACTTTCTTTTAAAAGTTTTATGATAAACTGAGAATTTTACAGGTATTTAGCCTCATTGTGCAGAATGAATCCAGCTTTTTTTAGATTGTTCTGCTGAAAGTGCACAGTTTTCAAACTCCACCTCTGTAGGCTTCATTGGAACCAGAGGGAAAGAAATCTTGCCTGAGCTGAATGTTTGAAAGATCAGAAGCTGGTGGTGAATGTCAAGCAGGAGCAAATAAATAATTAAAGCTTTGAATTAAAGGGGTGGAAATATTTCCCATTTACATCTGTGATGAATAGTTTCTGATCTGACTGTTTTGTTCACAGAGACCTGAGCAATAACCAGATATCTGAGATTGCTCCTGATGCATTTCACGGCCTCCGAGCTCTCAACTCAATGTGAGTGTTGTTTTCTTCCTCTCGTCATTTTGACAATTCTTATTTTTCAATGTTTTTATTCCATATAGTGAAACTCTTAATGTCTAGTCTGAAGCCTGTTACATTGGTAGGTTTTAGTGAAGTAAAAATGACCCAATGATTAATATGTCTAAATCTTTTCCACCCTCAATGTGACATACACTCACCGGCCACTTTATTAGGTACACCTTGCTAGTACCGGGTTGGACCCCCTTTTGCCTTCAGAACTGCCTTAATCCTTGGTGGCATAGATTCAACAAGGTACTGGAAACATTCCTCAGAGAGTTTGGTCCATATTGACATGATAGCATCACACAGATTTGTCGGCTGCACATCCATGATGCGAATCTCCCGTTCCACCACATCCCAAAGGTGCTCTATTGGATTGAGATCTGGTGACTGTGGAGGCCATTTGAATACAGTGAACTCATTGTCATGTTCAAGAAACCAGTCTGAGATGATTCCTGCTTTATGACATGGTACGTTATGCTGCTGGGAGTAACCATCAGAAGATGGGTACACTGTGGTCATAAAGGGATGGACATGGTCAGGAACAATACTCAGGTAGGGTGTGGCGTTGACACGATGCTCAATTGGTACTAAGGGGCCCAAAGTGTGCCAAGAAAATATCCCCCACACCATTACACCACCACCACCAGCCCGAACTGTTGATACAAGGCAGGATGGATCCATGCTTTCATGTTGTTGATGCCAAATTCTGACCCTACCATCCGAATGTCGCAGCAGAAATCGAGGCTCATCAGACCAGGCAACAATTTTCCAATCTTCTATTCTCTAATTTTGGTGAGCCTGTGTGAATTGTAGCCTCAGTTTCCTGTTCTTAGCTGACAGGAGTGGCACCCGGTGTGGTCTTCTGCTGCTGTAGCCCATCCGCCTCAAGGTTCAACATGTTGTGCGTTCAGAGATGCTCTTCTGCATGCCTTGGTTGTAACGAGTGGTTATTTGAGTTACTGTTGCCTTTCTATCAGCTCCAACCAGTCTGGCCATTCTCCTCTGACCTCTGGCATCAACAAGGCATTTGCGCCCACAGAACTGCCGCTCACTGGATATTTTCTCTTTTTCGGACCATTCTCTGTAAACCCTAGAGATGGTAGTGCGTGAAAATCCCAGTAGATCAGCAGTTTCTGAAATACTCAGACCAGCCCGTCTGGCATCAACAACCATGCCAAGTTCAAAGTCACTTAAATCACCTTTCTTCCCCATTCTGATGCTCGGTTTGAACTGCAGCAGATCGTCTTGACCATGTCTACATGCCTAAATGCATTAAGGTTGCTGCTATGTGATTGGCTGATTAGAAATTTGCGTTAACGAGCAGTTGGACAGGTGTACCTAATAAAGTGGCCGCTGAGTGTATATCCTTTTCAGATCAACTAAAACACAAAAAAATCTGTCAGGGGAAAATGTGACAAAAAGCCCCAAACAAACCTTGATTTACTAATACTTTGCTGTAACACATTTGGATTTAATTACAACATTTAGACCATGGTGCACTGAGAAGACTCCTCACTAACTAGAGAATAAAATGAAACAATAATAACCAACTAGTTGTGTTTTACATATGACATGAAGAAAGTCTGACATCCTTCTTTTCCAAAGAAAAAATTCAGCCCCGACTAAAAGCAATCAGAATCCTGTGGGAGAACATGTTAATGTCTGATAAAACCTAAATTGAACTTTTGGCCACAAATGTATGTAAAGGTACATGAGATGAGATTATGAACAGTTTGAAATTTCTGTCAGCCTGAAAAGCTGCAAAGCTGAAGATGCGGAGGGATTTCAGGATTACAGTAAATTCAAGCATACACTAAAATGATTAAATGAATTACTTTACCAGATGAAAATAACAGTTTTAGAAGGGGCATGACAGAGTCTAGAATTAATTCGTAGTTGTCACCTACAGAAAGAGATGTCCTCGCATTCTGACAGAGTAAGCATATATCACCAAATGGAGATGTGGCATGTTGATATACTCCAACCAAAGAAGACTAAATGCCGTAGCTGAATCAAAAGGTGCTTCAACAAGTTTATAGTTTATGTGGGTGCACACTTTTACAACCAGGTCATTACATCCTTTATTATTTTCTACATTTCTCCCCTAATCTCTCCCCTAAATGAGATCCACAGGTTTTTCCCACTCAATAGATGCATTTGTGGATCTATTCATATGATTAGGTTAGTCATACCTTTCTTTGTGCAACCAGTATTTCCATGGCACATCAGATTAAAAAAGATTAAAACACACAATGTCAACTCTGTTTGCAGATGTTTGTGTGTGTATGAATTTAGTTTGTGTAGAATCTACACCTGGAGTGCCCAACTCCATTCTCTGAGCTACACAGGGATTCCTTCATCATCATATCATTCAACTCTGCAGAGGCCCTGTAAGGAGCCAGGCATTTGATTAATGTCTGTTGGAGAAAGGATGTATCTAAACGTTGCAGGATAGTAGTTCTCAAAAACTGGACTCAGACACCCCTAATCCACACTGTTGCATAGACATGTGTTCTGCCTTCTTTATGACTTGTTTGTTACCATGTATCTATGCAATGAAGTGAGTGTAGTGTGTCAATACCAGCAAACAGAATGCTTTCAATGTGCTCCTGCTGTTGCTTGTTTGCAGGGTTCTGTATGGGAATAAAATCACTGAGCTACCCAGTGGAGTATTTGATGGCTTGGTTTCTTTGGAGCTGCTGTAAGTCTGAAACAACGTATGCATTTTTGTCAAAACTGGAATGCCATCTAAATTTTGCATCACACAAGAAAAAAATATGTAAAGCAGCTTTTTTTTTTTGCTTAGAAGAAGCATCTTTTATTCAAATACTGAAAAATACCTCTAGACCCTCCTACATACCAAATTAAATGATTTGATGAATGAATGTACGTCATAACATCTTTGAGCCTGTGTGTATGATCCCCCTCCCCCCTGCCTTTGTGGAAAAAAACAACAAAAACAAAAATAATAAATTCAAACTCATGCACTAAATGTTTGTGTTTTTAAAAATTATTCAATTTGTTTGTTGTAAGATCATTCTATCCTGGAATAAGAATCGTTCAAATAAGTTATTAAAAGTCCCAAAATGAGTATGACATTGATGATCCCATGTATGTGAAAGTCTGAACAGAGCTTCACTATTAAAACTTCCAAGGATTTCTATTTATGGAGTTTTACCTAGTGTAATTAGGAGTAACACTGCAGCAGATAGATTGTTCAAAGAAAAACTGATTGGCTAGAAGCTCCTGTTAGAGGCTGTTAATAAAAGTACACTTTGTCGAAGTTTGTGGACTGATTTGTTATCTGAAGAGGACCTATTCAATATATTCACAAAGATATCCTTTTAAACCCAGATCTGCAAGATGATGTCCAAGAACCTGTAATTTGTTCTTTACTGATCCTAGTTTCTTAACATTCTGCAGATTGCTGAATGCAAATAAAATCCACTGTATCCGTGCCACAGCATTCAAAGACCTGGAAAACTTGGCCCTTCTATCGCTATATGACAACAAGATACAGAGTCTGGCTAAGGGAACCTTCGGCTCACTACACAGTATCCAGACACTGTAAGTAAAGGAAGAAACACATTCTGTTTGGGTTCTATTTAAGTTCATTGGGTTTGATCTGGTTTATGATGTCTTCTCAGCCACCTGGCCCAGAACCCCTTTGTTTGTGACTGTCATGTGAAGTGGCTGGCTGACTTCTTGAGTTCAAACCCCATAGAAACCAGTGGAGCTCGCTGTGCCAGCCCTCGCCGCCTCGCCAACAAACGCATTGCTCAGATCAAGAGCCACAAGTTCAGATGCTCTGGTAAGTCTGCAGCATTCCTAATGTGGAGCATGTTACTGTGGGAAGTATGACACTTAAAAGCTGCAAGAAGGTTCCTCCTGAAACAGCTGAATCAATTAAAGCTATTCTTGTCTTTTCCTTGACTTGAAACAAACTGGGGTCTTTCCACACCCTCATTCTCTGTTTGCCATCTGGGGTTGGAGGCGGGGAAGAGGAGAGGCCGTCTGGTCTGGGTCTGGGCTGGAGTTGGGCGTTGGGTCTTGGGGGCCAATTGGTACCAGGGCTGGTTTTTCAGTTCTCCTATGATTGTTTGGATTTCATTTACTGGTTTCTGTGCACCGCTGGGTTCTGGCGGGGAGGGGTTGGCTGGGCAGTGTGCAGCAGCGATTTGGTGTGTGGCCTCGCTTTGGTGGAGGGGTTGGCCGGTCGGCTCGGTACAGCGTGTGGGCGTATTTTGGTGCCTGGATTCGTGGTGTGGGGTTGGTGGGGTGCCTGGTATTTTGTTTGGTGCGCTGTGGTGGCCTTCCTTCTCTGCTGCTTCTTCCTATGGCTCTGGCTTCTGGTCTGGTCGGTGTACTGCATCTAGTGCCTGCGCTGGGGTGGCTGGCAGGTTGTGCTCAGCCTGGGCTGGTTGGTCAGCCCAGGTGTGTGTACATGACTGGCGTGGACTTCTTTTTTTCCCTCTACTCTCTCTTTGACCGGTGGGCTGGGGTGCTGCTCCGCTCCCCATTGTGTCCGGAGGGGTGGGGTGTGTGATGTTGGTACAGCGGGTTGGGAATTGCCGCAGAGGGGATGCAGCATTTGGGGTGGGGTGGTTCGGTCCCTTTTCGGACATGGAGTCGCCAGCATTTGGATTGGTCAGGCAGTAACAGTGGAGCTGAACTGTTTGGTGGTTCTCCGTGGTTGCTGTGACAGTGATGTTGTGTGTTTGTGGGTGCATAGTGGGGGCCGGGTGCATGCCTCCTGCTAGGGACTGCTTGCAGGGTGGGTTGATTCCAAATTGGTGTAGGGTCGGAGGGTTTGTTGCTAGTACAGGGCGCGGTGGTGTCTGCTCTATCTCTGGACCTGAGAGTATAGAGTGTGTATGGGTATGGTGAGTGTACGCCATCCATTCTTCTGTGTCTTCATGTTAGGTGTGTGGATGTGTATGGCTGTTTAAGTGTTTGTATGTGTATGAATGAGGGTGGAAACGTGTAATTGTGACTGTGTGTACTGGTTTTTCTGTCAGGTGGGGTTGTGGGCTGGCCCCTCTCCTGAATCATCTTTGATCCCCCACCAAAAGTGGGACATATTTCCCCCCATCGCACTTCCTGTCGGTGGCGGGTGCCTCAGCCCACCAGCACGGCGGTTTTCAGGGACTGGTATGGGTGCAAATTCCAGTCATAAGGTGTGTGCCGAGTCACTCCCTATGGCTGCATGGTAGGGCTTTGGTCCCTGACTCTGTAAGTCCTCTGCTCATCGTTGCAGCCCCCAGGGAATTCTGCACTGTGGCTACTGGGTTTGTTCTTTAACTTCACTGGTGTTAGCAGATTTATTTTAAGAGAATTCATGTAATTGTTTAATCAGTCAGAGATGGTTTGTTTATGTAGTTTTTACTGTGAATTATAAGTCTAAAAGAGCGAAAAACAGTGTCTACAGATGCAAGTGTAACCACGACATGAAGCAAATGGGTAATTGGATACCTCTTAGCAAAACATCCCCAGACTGTTTCTATTTCCCACATTGTGCCTGCATGAACACAGAGGTAAGCAAGTAGAACCCTGGCAGATGCTAAAATCAAACTGCTGTCACACCACTTTAATCTGCTGCCAGGCCTGGAAATGTCCATGCAGGCCAATCGTACCTTTACCTTTAAAAAGATTTTCTGCTACTGGGTGTTTGTGGCTGATTCTTTTGCCATCTACCTTTTACCAAGCCTATTTTTATTGATTGATTTGTTTCTTATTGCTTTTCCTTACAGCCAAGGAACAGTACCACATCCCAGGTGAATATGTGTTTGTATTTGGCCATGTTAACTTCATCCACAGCAATATTTATAAGATTTTTGATAATTGATGTTTTATCCACTCATTATCTCTGTGTGTTTGTATCTAGGTACCGAAGACCGACGCCTGAGCTATGAGTGTAACAGTAAGCCTGTATGTCCTGCTAAATGTCGGTGTGAGGCCAATGTGGTGGATTGCTCTAATCTACGCCTCACGAAGTTCCCTGAACACCTGCCACCATCCACTGAAGAGCTGTGAGACACATGCATGTGCAAAAATACACTGATACTATTTCCTGTCGCAGTAACTATTAGGTCCAACCACCACTTTACTTTTGAAATATAAGTTACATACAGTACACAGCTAAAACCAGATATTTACATACCACCTTACAGCCAACCTTTTCTCCATTGTCTGATAATAAATCAGACTAAACTGTTCCTTTTTTATGTCAGTTAGGATTAACAAAAATATTCCCATTTGCTAAATGCCAAAATAATGAGAAAGAGAATTTATTTATTTTTATTATTACTTTCTTCAAAGTCAGAAGCTTATATACAGTACACTAAGATTACTTTGCGTTTAAACAAAAAGCCGTTTGTGATGAGGTCATGGCTTTGAGGTAAATTAAGGAACACCTGTGGTTGTATTTTAAGGCATCACTTCAAACACACTGATTCCTGATATCATATCATGGAAAAATCTAACAAAATCAGGATGATATATGGAAGAGAATTTGGACATCCACAAGTCTGTTTAATCCTTCTGTATTATTTCCATATTGCTAGAGGTGCCAAATTCATTTGTTCAAGCAAATATATGCTAGTGTTAACAAAAGGAGGAGGGAGACAAGTTCTCTGTCCCAGAGATGAACGTGTTTTGCATTAAAATGTGTAAATCAATCCCAGAACAAAAGCTAAATACCTTGTGAAGATGCTGGCTGAAGCTGGAAAGAGAGTATTAGTATTCACAGTAAAGCAAGAGCTCTACCAGCATGGGCTTAAAGGCCACCCAGAGAAGAAGAAGCAATTACTCCAAAAGCAACATAATGCACTCAGGAGCAACAAATGTAACTTGCAGAGACATGTCCTTTGGTCTGATGAAATTTAATCTGGAGTGTTTGGCCTTAATGATCATCCTTATATGTGGATGATGGAAGAGGAAGCTTCCAGGCCTGAGAACACCACCCAAACATGGAATTACAGAAATAAGTGCCTCATGTTGTGTTGTTATTTTGCAGCAGGAGGGCTAGTTCACTTCACATAACATAGCTTTACCAGGAATTAAATTTTTGTAAAAATGTCAAAGAAAAAATCTAAAAACATCTGCTAGGAAGCTAAAGCTTGGGCACATATGGGTGCTCCAAATGGACACTGACCTCAAGCATACCATCAAATTCGTTCTAAATTGGCTTAAAAACAACAAGCATTCTCTGGAGTGGCCATCACAAAGTCCTGATCTTAGTGCCACAGAGAATTTGTGGCCAAAGCTGAAAGGTTGAGAGCAACGGGGCTTACAAACCTCAGTTCAACCAGTTCAGTCAGGAGGAATGGGCAAAAAGTCCATCAAACAATTGTGAAAAGCTTGCTGGCCCAAAACATTTGACCAAAGTCAAAAAGGCCCAGTTTAAAAGACAACTCTACTAAATACTGAGAAAACGTATATATAAACCTCTGAATTTGAAGTTTAAAACCTTGTTGTGCAATAAAACACATGTGTTATTTAAATAACTTTCGATCTGTTAAGTATTGTCCTGTGAATACCAGTCCAATAAGCCAGTGGTATTACAAGAATAGATGACAGAGTGATTCGTCACTGGTATTCTTAAAACAGCAAACTTTGCACACGTATGAATAAATTCACAACAACTTCTCCTTAAAATCCAATAATTTATTAACAGAAACAATTAATAAAAACTGCCAAGCAAAATGAAGGAAAAAAGAAAACTAATGAACTATGTACAAACAAAGGAACAAGGAAACCAATAAATTGATGCAATGATATCACAGTTCAGAGTGGATATTTATGTTTAAGAACCAAGGTTTATCTGAAGGAATTTGAGGTCAAATTAATTTCAAACTAATTATGGACAGCAATTGGTAGGTCTTTAAACAACCAGTGACAATGCAAAATCAGAAGCTAAGTAAAACATTATTTTAATAAAAGAATATTTTAAAGAATGAATTTGGAAACTGGAAGTCAATAACCTTTTTGGATAATTCATAATTAGTCACCAATATCGTAGTAAAATAATATTTAAGGAAACATTCATTTATTCATCTTCTGTACCGCTTATTCCATAGTGGGTCACGGGGGAGGTGGTGCCTATCTCCAGGAGTCTATGGGCGAGAGGCAGGGTACACTCTGGACAGGTCACCAGTCCATCGCGGGGCAACAAAGAGACACACAGGACGAACAACCATGCACATAACTCATTCACACCTAAGGGCAATTTAGAGACCAATTAGCCTAATAGTCATGTTTTTGGACTGTGGGAGGGGCAATTTAGAGACCAATTAGCCTAATAGTCATGTTTTTGGACTGTGGGAGGAAGCTGGAGTACACGGTGGGAAACCACACATGCACGGGGAGAACATGTAAACTCCATGCATAAAGACCCCTGTTTTTCAAATTAGAAGTTTAATTCAATTCAATTCAGTTCAATTCAATTCAGTTTGATTTATATAGCGCCAATTCACGACACGTCCTCCCAAGTCAATTTACAAAGTTAATTCAATCGAATCATGCATACAATTATACGAAAAGTTAGTAACCTTTTTGGATAATTGATTCTTAATGTTGTAAGAAATGGTAAATGGCTTGCACTTGTATAGTGCTTTGTCAAGTCTGAGGACACCAAAGAGCTTTACTCTACAAACAGACGTCCAACTATGAATACACACATTCACACACTGACAGTGGTAGGCTACATTGTAGCCACAGCTCACAGCGCCACCGGGCAGAATTATAAATCAATAATTTTTTGGACAATTGATCTTAATGTTATTTTAACTAGCCATCACATGGAGAAATAGATTACTAAAATAGTGGAGAGTAACATCTATGGAGTCACGAGATGATGACAAGCTGTTTGTAAATATTTGACTTTGTTGGGGCTAGCATTAGCAGTCTTGGCTAACAAAGAAAAGCAGCTTATTTACCAACCCTTTTAGTTCACATGCAGTTGAAATACAATTAGTAAGTGGTAATTAGTAATTAGTTTAATTAAGTGGTTAGTTTCTGCTACTTGGACCGACACGCAGGAAGCTGTGCGATGCTGGCGATTCCTATGTTGTCCTTTGTCAGGCAGGGGGAAAAAAAACAGTTCACCCAATGTGATTAGAGACACTGTCTCATCTGGGGAAATCTCTGGCTCAAATGCATTTTCTGCAAAAGCTCAGAAAGAAAGTTTTAAGACAAGCTTGTCCTAATTACCCATTTAGCATGAATGTTCATTACTTAATTTTTGTCCTCGACTGGCGGGTACTCAAACACCAGATCGTAGTCAACTTTGGATCCAGCTTCTGCTAGCGCGGGTTATGAGAACAAGGTGGAGCTGGTAGACCAGCTTTGTTAGTAGCTCAATGGCATCATGGGGATTCCAGCCGTGACTCTTCGTTTCTCCTCATTCCTGTACTAGACGTGTTTAAAAATGCAGAGTTTTTACCCATATCTTTGTGTGTAGAGTTCTGTCCATGTTTCATCCTGGCTGGGGCACAGCAACATTCTGTAAAACAATCTCTTTCATTGTTCTGGCATCTAGCAAAGAGTTTGCTAATCCAAGCTGACCAAAAACAAGACGAGTCTAGTCTTATCTACTGTCAAAAAATCCCGGATCTTCATGGTTCTAAAACATTGTAGATGAATTAAGGAACACATATAGAATGTGGCCTAATGTACACATGTATAGATGCTGTGCCAGACCTCTTTATGGATCTTTATGTTGACATTTATATTAATGAATTCCTATGTTCATGATGTTGTTACTTCCCTATCTTTATGTCTCCCATGATTGCTTCAGGCGTCTTAACAACAATGATCTGTCCATGCTAGAGGCCACTGGAGCCTTCAAAGGTCTACCACATCTAAAGAAAATGTAAGTTGCCTTAGAAAATTAGCCAGAATAAAGTGAAAAACATCATGCTTCACATGAGTAAGCTTAGTTTTCAGTTAAATTGTCATGTTGGATCACACATTGCTAACAATGTGCAAAAGTGTGTTTGTGAAAAATACGAAAAATGACCTAAATGCACAGACAGAACACCACAGTTTTATGTTCTTTTGATTTTTACCTTTAGTAACCTGAGCAACAACAAGATTTCAGAGATTGAGGACGGTGTGTTTGAGGGCGCCTCTTCAGTGGTGGAGCTTCACCTCACAGCCAACCACCTGGATTCTGCACGAGGGAGTATGTTTAAAGGCATGGAGGGCCTGCGCATGCTGTGAGTTCAACTGTCTTCAACAGTCTGCACCTAATGTACACCAAATGTTGGCAAACAAATCTAGTATTTTTTTGCAAGTATGGATGCTTAAATAAAACTTTAACAAGTGAAGCATGTAATATTTATGTCAAAGAACAAGGGAGGTAAATACTTATTGATTACTTATTAATTACTGATGGGTTGAAAAGGAGCCGCCTTGGATGCAGAGCAGGAGCAAAGAGAAGAGAGAGAAGGAGGAAGCTCAAACCATCTCTTCCATCGATCATGATGGGCAATGTGAGATCTTTGTGAAACAAGTTGGATGAACTCCAAGCCCTACAAAGGATCCAGCCAGAGTATTGGGAATGCAGTGCTATGTGTTTCACTGAAACATGGCTGCAGAATCATATGCCTGACTCCAGCGTCTCTCTGCCAGGCTGTCTGACCAAACGAGCAGACAGAGATTTAAAGAGGAGCAGCCAACATAAAGGAGGTGGACTGGCAGTACTTGTGAACAACAGATGGTGTAATCCAGGACATGTTACTGTGAAGTGTCGTCTCAGTAGCCCAGATATTGAACTGTTAGCAGTAAGTTTTGGTCCATATTATTTACCCAGAGAGTTCACCAGTATTATTTTGGCAATAGTATAAGTTCCACCTTTAGCTGTCGCTGACACTGCATGTGATGCTATCAGCTCAGTTGTTGCAGAGCTACAGACACAACCCCCCAATGTGCTTGTGGCAATATCTGGTGATTTTAACCATGCTTCATTCTCTGCTACACTTCCAACGTTTCAACTGTTTGTCAGCTGCTCTACCAGAGAAAACAAAACGTTGGATTTGTTTTATGCAAATGCCAAGGACTCATACATCTCTACAGCAAGACCACCTCTAGGCAAATCAAATCACAATCTTGTTTTTCTCTGCTCGAAATATAAGCCCCTTGTTCAGAGGCAACCTGTAATAAAGATAACTGTGAGAAGATGGTCACAGAAGGCTGAAGAAGCCCTGCGAGGTTGCTTTGAGGCTACAGACTGGGACGCACACACTGTGCCAGCCACATAAAGAGGACGTCAATGCCATGACTGAGTGTGTCACCGACTATATAAACGTCTGTGTGGAAAACACCATCACCCCCAGAACTGAAAAAAATAGCTTTCAGAGAGGGAGACAGGGAATTATTAAGGAGTATACAAAAGCAACTTAAAGTCAAGACCTCCTTCCGGTCTTATAAGAGACTGCAAGCTGGAGAGCAAGCTCCAGCAGAACAATATCAGAGATGTGTGGTCAGGGATAAAGAAGATCACAGGCTTCAAGCAGAAGGACGATCGGACAGATGGATGTCTGGACAGAGTCGATGAACTAACACATTCTTCAATAGGTTCAGTTCAGAAGCAATCTCAGCATCCTATTCTACTGCTCACAGCCAAACAGACATCCCATCCTCCTTTGACCCACAGCTTTCCTGTAACACCTCAAATGTTTTATCTTCTACCTTGGCCATGGACCCTTCTGCTTCTACACAGTTGCCTTCAACCAAATCAGAAGATACTGATGCTCCCTTTGCCTCCACCTTCCACCTGTTTGTCTCAAGATGTCAGGTGAAGCGACTACCAGAAAGACTGAACCGGAATAAAGCTGCATGTCCAGATCAGGACTATCAGGACCTCCTTCACTTTTCTGTGGAGTTGGGCAAAAAAACACTGTCATCTGGACAAAGTCAGCAGCACTGTGTGGATCATGTTCTTTGATTTCTCCAGTGCATTTAATACAATTCAACCTGATTTGCTTTGTCAGAAACTCCAGAAGACTCAGGTGGAGACCTCAACAATCTCCTGGATCAAAGACTACCTGACAAACAGACCACAGTTTGTGAGACTGAAGGGTTGTATGTCTAACCAGATAGTCAGCAGCACAGGAGCACCACAGGGGACTGTACTCTCACCATTCCTTTTCACTCTGTACACCTCAGGCTTCCAGTACAAGACAGACTCCTGTCATCTGCAAAAATACTCAGATGATTCTGGAGTCGTGGAGCGGATCAGAGGTGGACATGAAGCTGAGTACAGGGAGGTGGTGGACCGCTTTGTGGCATGGTGTAGAAACAATCATCTCATCTTAAACGTGAATAAAACAAAGGAAATGATTGTAGATTTTAAGACAAACAGGAATAGGTCAAAAACTATATCCATCATGGGAGAAGAGGTGGAGGTGGTGGAGGAGTATAAATACCTCAGTGTTCACCTGGACAACAGACTGGAGTGGAGATGCAACTGTGAAGCTGTCTACAAGAAAGGACAGAGCGATCTGTACTTCTTGAGGCAGCTTAGGTCTTTCGGTGTTTCCAGCAAGATGCTGCAGACCTTCTATAAGTCTGTTGTGGAGAGTGTGATCTCTTCTGCCATCATCTGCTGGGGAAGCAGCATCAGAGTCAGGGACTTGAAAAAGCTGAACAAGCTGATAAAGAAGGCTGGCTCTGTTCTGGGAACTCCTCTGGAACCTCTGGAGATCATTGTGCAAAGCAGGATTCTTCATAAAATGAAGATATGAGCTACAACAACAATTAATTTCCTTTGGAAATTGAATTGAATTAAATTGAATTGAATTATAATAACCTAATAATGAAAGGAGGTCTTGTTTTATAATGTTAATTCTAAAGAAAGTGCAAAAATACTTTTTTAGATGATGATTTAATTTGTTAAGATACAAGCGATCCAAACCAACCTATGAGAAACCCTGTGTGAAAAAGAAATTGCGCCACTTGTTATTAAAGCAGGAAAATAATGTGATTAACCACAAAAGATAAGCTCAGTTTTTAATTGCCAATCCCAGGCCTGATTACTTCCTAATCTGTTGAATCAACAAATCACTTACCCAGAACCTTTTGACAACAGGAAGTGGTTTAAATATCTCATAAAGCAACACATCACGCTCTGATCTAAAATAAATCAAGAACAGAAAAGAAACAAAGTCATTGAAAGTCTGGAGTCAATGATTTAAAAAAGCTCAACAAGCTAATAAAGAAGGCTGGCTCTGTTCTGGAGACTCCTCTGGAACTTCTGGAGATCATTGTGCAAAGAAGGATTCTTCACAAAATGAAGAACATTATAGAGAACCCTGAGCGTCCTCTTCATGAGACTGTCCTACTACAACAGAGTGTATTCAGTCAGAGGCTTCTTCAGATCTGCTGTAAGACAGACCGCTACAGGAGATCCTTCCTGCCCACAGCCATCAGCGTCTACAACTCATTCATGAGGTCACAGCCTAAAACAACATCTAAAGCGCTGCAGGCCTCAATTGCCTGAGATAAGGTCAGTGGTTGTGATTCAGCTTTAATAAGGAGACTGGGCAAAAATCACAATTATAGAAGAGTTCCAAGTCCAAAACCATTGCTGACCAAAGAGAACTCAAGGCCCGCATCACATAGTTTATAATAATCACATTCTTAGGACTGATGAGACAAAAGTGAAGGTTTTTTTGGAGGTGTGCAGTTCATTAAACCTGGTGTAAAGCTAACACATCATTTCAGAAAAAGAACATCCTACTGACAGTCAAACTTGGTAGTGGTAGTGTAATGGTATGGGGCTGCTTTGCTGCTTCAGGACCTGGACAATTAGCCATAATTGAGGGAATGATGAATTCTGCTCTATATCAAAAAATCCTGAAGGAAAAAGTCTAGGTTTCAGTTTGTGACCTTAAGCAGTGCATTTAGGTTATGCACCAGAACAATGATCCGAAGCACACCATGAAATATACCCATATATGAGTTTCTAAAAAGACTAAACAAAGGTTTTGGAGTGGCTTAGTCAAAGTCCAAACTTGAATTTGATTAGGATGCTGTGACATGATCCTAAATAGGCTGCTAATGCGCTTAAAGGCTGCATTTTCTCTGGTTTTCTTTGCCTTTTATTATTATGTCTTTGTTTTGAAACATGTAGGTGCAACAAAAAAGCAAAAACTGAAGAAATCTGAAGGGGGACAAATACTTTTTCACAACATTATCCCTTAAACCACCCTTTACTGTGCCTGAGAGGAGTCAAATCGGTTTTTGCTGCATACACATTTAATTTACGTATATCTGCCACAGGCCAGCTTAATCCTACTAAGAGAGCGTACGGGCATTTGCCTATGCTGCTGCATTTCAAACAACATGCAGGAAGAGCTATGTTTTTGAAAAACTAAAGTCTTTACAAAGTTTCCATGTCTTACAATCAAACCTTAAATGTTGAAAAGCGTTCATCTTAAAGCCTAGCAGTTATAAAGCATCAGCAAGAGCTACCAGTCTAACAACTTTATAACATCTAGAAACTTGGTCCTGAACTGGACTTGCAGCCCCACCTGGCAGCAGGTTTAATATGTTTGTAGACAGTATTTTCTCTCAGTAAACTCTATTGATAAAGTTTATGTGTTAAAAGTGAAAACAAACCCCAGAAAAAGCAAGAATAAAACCAAGAATAAAACTGTAAAGTCTGCCCTCCTGACTGCTTCAGCTTTTATTGGATGCTTGTTCTCTGCATTGGGTCCAAACCTCAGAAAAGTGATCCAAAGAAGGGAAATCAGAAAACTAGCATGTTTTCCTTCATCCTAGGCGTTATTTGAAGTATTAAATCAAGAGCGATAAAGCAAATTAAAACTGTCTCTCAGCACCTGTCCCTTTCAGTCCCCCAGGCAGGCCAGTTACTGGGCAGCTTCTCATGCAGACCTGCTTTAAATCTCCCACTGCCACAATATTCCTTTCCAAGGTTTCCATTGCACACCTTAGAAATACATTATGGATTTTCAGTCTTTTCAGCTATATAAAAATTGTAGTAAATATCAGATTTTTATGAAGAATGTAGTAATTACCGGATATGTGTGTGTGTGTGTGTGTGTGTGTGTGTGTGTGGGTAGGATGCTGAGGAACAACAGGATTACCTGCATCCACAACAGCAGCTTCACAGGGCTGACCAACGTCAGGCTGCTCTCCCTCTATGACAACCAGCTTACAACCATCCTACCTGGGGCCTTTGACACACTGCCCAACCTGTCCACACTGTTAGTGACACATGCACATGTACATGACAGAGAGTGTGATTCAATTTGTGAATGATTCCCTCAACGTTTCTCTGCTATGTGTCAGAAACCTCCTGGCCAATCCGTTTAACTGTGACTGCCACCTGTCCTGGTTCGGGGCGTGGCTCAGAAGCCGTCGGATTGTGACAGGGAATCCTCGGTGTCAGAGCCCCGCTTTTCTTCGAGGGATTCCTCTGCAGGACGTAGCTGTGCCTGATTTCCGCTGCGAGGATGGTATTTTTCCCAGAGTCAATACCTGCTGAAATATGCAGAGGAATGACAGCAAATACAGTGTGGATAATTTAAAAAGAGTGACACCAAAGTGACGGTGTGCGCCTTCTGATATGTGTGTCTAGGTTCTGTGCTGGAGGACAGAAGCTGTCTTGCAGGGCCTCAGTGTCCCAGCCAGTGTTCCTGTATGGACACAGTGGTTCGGTGCAGCAACAAACATCTGCAGGCTCTGCCCAGAGGACTGCCCCGTAACATCACCGAACTGTGAGCAAACATTTTACATCCCATATTACAGACATCTGGGATGATAAAGAAAGTGGGAAAAAAAAGATATTTCAATAATGTCTGATCAGTTTTGGCATTTTACATCCATGGCTGCTCTTCAGGTCTCCACAACATTACAAATAAAGTTTAAGTGGGTGCATTTTAGACTCAGTAACCAGGTCAATGATACAATTAATAGTGATGCAATAGTCAGAACTTAGTGGTAATGATTTGACCTGCTGCTACAGAGTTTAACTCTTAATGGGCCATTATTTAGGAAGATATAAGAACAGCAGTATTTTTTCTAGCCTTCCTGCTACAAGTGATTGATTGATACTGAAAATACCTTGCACTGATTTGACCTGACTGTTTTTCACTCATAATGACTGATATCATCTGCACAGGAATTGCTTATATATGGTATGTTCACTGATCAGAAACAGCCAATCAGCAGTCAGAGCTGATCAAGAGGAAAATTGACTGATTTCACTGCAAACACAATTTTCTGGTGCATTTTTCAGTAATAATAAAAAAATCCCCAATTACCCTAAAATTAGCTTCCAAATGTTTGTTAGATGAAATCAGTCATTTTAAACATTATTGTATATCTATTGTACTGGAGATCGGCCGACCTTAAAGACACTGAATAGAAAGGTTAAAACTAGAACAGTACAAACAACACTGTCTTTCATGGTGACATGCAGATGAAGTTAGTTCAGGTGCCTGATTGGTTTCACTACAAATTACAAATTGTAGGAGTAATTAACTTGTCATTAATGCTTATGGTCCCTGCTTAAATATTTTTCTGCTATAACCAGGGAATCAATGAGAACAGGTTTTTAGAAACATTAATTTTTTTATCTTAATTGATTCAGTTGACACACATTTGAAAAGTAATGACCTTTTGGTACAAAATTGGAGCAATGATACAGTCTGTTTTCAGTGTTTAACCCTTTCTCTCTCCTAGACATGGCTACTGACTGAGCTTTTTACTGTAACTTTATGTGCTCTTTTCAGACTCTAACATTGAAAACTGGCTCAGAGTTTATCTGTTCTTTCTTTCTAGGTAGAAACGACTAAAGGAGCTACATCCAATTAACATTTTTTTTTCCCTTCCCATAAAAATACTCCTGGATCAGTGTTTTTTGTTCTCTTTGTGTCTCTGCTCTGTTCTCTCTAACCCCAGTGGGTTGTGGCAGATGGCCCGCTCACACTGGCCTGGTTCTGCTGGAGGTTTTTTCCTTTTAAAAAGGGAGTTTTTTCCTCTCCACTGTCGCTACATGCATGCTCAGTATGAGGGATTGCTGCAAAGTCAACGCCAGTGACTGTCCACTGTCTACATGCTCATCCGGGAGGAGTGAATGCTGCAAGTCACTGACTGGATGCAATCTTTTGGGTTTCCTTAGATAGAAAAACTTTTTATCCAATTTGAATAAATAACAGAATCTGGCTGCACTGTTCAATGATTCGGATTAATTGTAATGCATGTACCTGACTTTTGTGAAGTGCCTTGAGACGACATGTGTTGTGAATTGCCGCTATATAAATAAACTGAATTGAATAAGTGTCTCTGTCTTCTCTTGTTAGGTACCTGGATGGGAACCAGTTCACCAGTGTTCCTAAGGAGTTGGCCACCTTTAAATACCTGCAACTTGTGTAAGAGACACCTGCCTTAACATAGTCTACTTTTACTGTCCAAAGATAAAACACATTTTTATTCTACTCAACTCTATGAAAAGTAAAGTACTCTGTTTATACTGCATTTATTGTTGCACAAATAGTTAACAGCAGCTCTTTTCAGAAAGTCTTTTAGAAATGCGCAGTCCTGGAAACTGAGTCATTTGGAAGAACAAAATTATCTACCGTTTTGTTTTGTTTTTACCTCAATATAAACTGATATTGTATTCATTTTTTAACATTTGTTGACTATTGTTTCTCATCAAAGCATGTTTACAAGAAGTGTACCTGCAAATTAAAGCAGAAAGCTGAAAGTTTAATCTGATCATCAGTCATATTTAACAATGAGGTCTTATGGAAGCAGATAACCTTTTATACAGTACTTCCACAAATGCCCAGTAGAGAGAGCTGTTGTCTCTGGACTGGATTCAGTGCAGAGATGTATCATCTTTAGAAAATATGGCAAAAATGGAGCAGAATCTTTCATGTGATCAGTGCGGTGAAAGAGTCAGGATCATTTTGTTTTTCTTTTTTAAATGTGAGCTTATGTTTCAGGAAGTAAAAGAAATTCAGGGAAAAAATTTTAAACAGTGTTTAACTCTTTATGCGTTTGTTTGTGTATGTTATTCCTGTATGTTTGTGCAAGACTTACATTGTGCATTAATGTGTATTGATCACTCCTGACCTTTGCCTCTGCAGAGATCTGAGCAACAATAAAATCAGCTCACTGTCCAACGACTCCTTCTCCAATATGAGCCAACTCACAACTCTGTGAGTACAAACACAAAAAACACACATCAGAGTTTTATTAATTTCGTCATTTTATAATCAGTAAGTTATAAATGTCCACAAAGAGATTGTTGCAGCAAGTAAAAGTGGTTTAACTTTATTTAAATTCAGAAGTTTACATACATTTCCTTAATATTTGTTGAAACTGCCTTTTAAACTGTATGACTTGGGTCAAATGTTTTGGGTTTCCTTCTACAATCATCTCACAATAGTTTGCTGGAACCTTAGTCCATTCGTCCTGACAGAACTGGTGGTACTGAGTCAAAGTTTTAGGCTGCCATTCTTCAGCAAACCTTACCAGTTCTACCATACAGTTTTACCACTGAACCGGGGTCATAAATTTGTGATGACCACTCTAAAATACTGACTTTGTAAGCAATGATGCAGTATGCTTAGGGTCATTGTCCAAGCTTGAACATTGTGGCTGAAGTTTTCAGATGATGCTTCAGTATTTTCCATGATGTTGCTACCTTATACTTTAAAGTTTGGATAGTGTCCTCTTCTTCCCCAAAAATTCCCACAGGCTTCTTCCTAGCTAAGTGCCCTTTAAGTTCATACTGGTACAGGACTGTGGATAATGACGCTCTCTAACTGGGTTCAGCCAGCATCTTCACAGGGTCTTTTGCTTTTGTTCTTGGAGTTGATAGACACATTTCACACCGAACTGCATTCCATTCAGGGACATAGAACCTGTCTCCTTCTTGAACACTATATTGTCTGGACATCCCCATGGTTTTTATACTTGAGCCGATGAACACGACACCTTGAATAATCTGGAAACTGTACCCAGGAATGAATCAGACTTGTTGCATCGTTAGTTTCTGCTAACCTGCCTTAGTTTTATTACAGTGTTAGCTGGACTTGATCAAGATAGAAATGTGAAAAGAAGTAGCTATTCTAAAACCGAGTTCTTGCTTTGAAGAGGACATTAAGACCTATAGACTAACTAACTAAAACTAAGTCCATCGTTACTGCATGGTAAGGCCCAGTGATATATTTTTACTGTACAATTGACAATTGAACAAATTTTCTTGCTATCACAGTAAAGCATTGTTTAACTGGTGTGTTTGCTGTTTTCTCAGGATCCTCAGTTACAACTCATTACAGTGTATCCCTCCTCTGGCTCTGGACGGTTTGCACTCCCTGAGGCTGCTGTGAGCATACACACACACACACACACACACACATACACACACACACACACACACACACACACACACGCACACACACACACACACACCCTCTTGTTTTGCTGTATGTAGTGAGGACCATGTGTTGATTCCCATTGACTTCCATTGATTTTCAGTCATTTTCCACCCTTTCTATGCCCTAAACCTGACAATAACCCTAAACCTAACCATTACCAGTGCATGCCTAACCCTAACCTTAACCTAAACTCAATTCACACCTTAGTCCTAAACCTAACCGTTAGCAAAATAGTTCGTGAGGACCAGCAAAATGTCCTCACTTTGGTACCAACGGTCCTCAATTTGATGGTGAAATCGGGAAAATGGTTCTCACTGTGATGCCAAGACAGTAACACACCCACACACACACACACACACACACACACACAAATATAGCATCAGTATAAAGCCCCTTTGCTGTATTCCAAGCTATAATTTGTTTTTTTATCATGAGTGGGCCTCACTGCCACTAAGAGTCATTGTGCTCAGCAAGGGTTCACTTTGAATGTTCAGAACCTTTTCTGGCCTATACCTGTTTCTGTCTCTTAGCTCTCTCCATGGCAACGACATCTCAGAGCTGCAACAGGGAATCTTCAATGACCTAGCCTCCCTGTCTCACCTGTAAGTGCCACACATGTTGCACATGCATACACTGCTTTCCACAGCTGTTGCCACCACTGGTGAAGATGTGTGAAATGTATGTATACCATCTCACAAAGCTGGAGCATAGAAAGAGGGATCTTTGACCATTCGTGTTTGCACAATCTTTGTTTGTAGGTCAGGGGTGGGAAACCTTTTCTCACTTACGGTTTTTGAAAGTCTTCTGCCACACTGAATTAGTAAACCCATATGATGCAACATTTAAAACTTGGTAAAACCATGAAAAATTTGCATGTTCACTTTAGAAACATTTGTACATTTTAATTTGCAGGTTGTTTTTAACGAATGAAAAATAGCCATTTGGCTAATTCCGGAGCATTTACAGCAATGTCAGTAATGTACATTGTCCCTGCCAAATAAACAAATAAATGAACAGCTGCTGCCTCTCAAAACACAATAGAATATAATTACCGTATTTCTGCAGATAAAACAAAGACATTACATGTTTTTGTACGTAAACATTATTATTTTACGCTTCACATTTCTTTTTGGGCTCAAGAATAAAAATATTTTTCTTTAAATATGAACAGATCTGATTTTTGAAAAGCTGTGTGCATTAATAATAATGCATTCATCACCCTTGTCTAATGTGATGGATGGAGCTTCTTCTCTTTAGCCAGGTGTCATAAGCCTTATAAGTGACCTAGTCTGCAACTGTACTACACAACCTGATGCTTTCAGCAGCTGCATGCATTGGCTCTCCATGATGCTCAGATTTCTTTGCCAATGCAGTCATTGTTAAGCTTTTTCTCTTACAGTGGCTTGTAAAAGTATTCATACCCCTTGAACTTTTCCACATATTTTCACATTACAACCACAAACATGTATTTTATTGGAAATTTATGCGATGGACCAACACAAAGTCGTATACAATTGTGAAGTTGAAAGAAAATTATAATTAATTTCTTTTTTTTTTTACAAATAAAAAACTGAAAAGGGCATTGTGCAAAAGTATTCAGCCCCCTGAGTCAGTACTTTGTGGAACCACCTTTTGCTGCAATTACAGCTGCAAGTCTTTTAGGGTATCTCTCTACCAGCTTTGCACATCAGGTGACTGAAATTTTTGCCAATTCTTCTTTGCAAAACAGCTCTAGCTCAGTCAGATTAGATGGAGAGCATTTGTGAAAAGCAGTTTTTTAGATCTTGCCACAGATTCTCTATTGGGTTTAGGTCTGAACTTTGACTGGGCCATTCTAACACATGACTATGTTTTGTTTTAAACAATTCCCTCCCTTTATGTTTAGGGTCCTTGTCCTGCTCGAAGGTGAACCTCCGCCCCAGTCTCAACTCTTTTGCAGACTCCAACAGGTTTTCTTCCAAGATTGCCCTGAATTTGGCTCCATCCATCTTCCCATCAACTCTGACCACCTTCCCTGTCTCTGCTGAAGAGAGGCACCCCCAGAGCATGATGCTGCCACCACCATATTTGACTGTGGGGATGGTGTGTTCAGAGTGATGTGCAGTGTTAGTTCTCCACCACACATAGCGTTTTGCATTTTGGCCAAAAAGTTCAGCTTTGGTCTCGTCTGACCAAAGCACCTTCTTCCACATGTTTGCTGTGTCCCCAACATGGCTTCTGGCAAACTGTACACAGGACTTCTTATGGTTTTCTTTTAACAATGGCTTTCTTCTTGCAACTCTTCCATAAAGGCCACATTTGTGCAGTGCACAACTAATAGTTGTCCTGTAGATTCCCCCACCTGAGCTGTGGATCTCTGCAGTTCATCCAGAGTCACCATGGGCCTCTTGGCTGCATCTCTGGTCAGTGCTCTCCTTGTTCGACCTGTAAGTTTAGGTGGACGGCCTTGGTTTACAGTTGTGCCATACTCTTTCCATTTCCGGATGATAGATTGAAGAGTGCTCTGTGAGATGTTCAAAGCTTGGGGAATATTTTTAAAGCCTAAGCCTGCTTTAAACTTCTCCACAACTTTATCCCTGACCTGTCAGGTGTGTTCCTTGGACTTCTTGAAGCTGTTTGCTCCCCAATATTCTCTTACAAACCTCTGAGGACGTCACAGAGCAGCTATATTTGTACTGAGATTACATTACACACAGGTGGACTCTATTTAGTCATTAGCAATCATCAGGCAACTTCTAAAGGCAATTGGTTGCACTCAGAGTAAATGGGGCTGAATACTTTTGCACACCAAACTTTTCAGTTTTTTATTTGAAAAAAAAAAAAGAAATCATGTATAATTTTCATTCCACTTCAAAATTGTATACCACTTTGTGTTGGTCTTTCACATAAAATTCCAATAAAACATATTTATGTTTGTGGCAATATGTGGAAACGGTCAAGGGCTATGAATACTTTTACAAGCCACTGTATATGCCTTGCTGTCAATGGTTGTTAACTTTTCCCTCTGAGTTTTTAAATATATTTTGTTATTTGTTTCAAATTGTGTGGCAGACCGAATAAAAGGGTTATGAAGGCTGTATATGATCTGGAGGCCAGATGAACCCTACTCCTGCTCTAGATCATTCAGAGTCCTGGGTTCTACCCTATGCTCTCTCTTCTTGAACTCGCAAATTGGAATACCATCAAAAATTGTATGTTTCACTTCAAACCTGTGCAGCTCACATACAGATTCATTGCACACAGAGTGATTCGTTTAAAGTGTTCGTTTCTGTTAATGTTGATCAAGTTTCTCTGATGTTTAGAATAGAATGAGACCAATAAAGGGATTTCTAACAGAAATGTAATGTTCTAGCCTACAGTCATGCTGACTTGACAGTTGTCTAGCAGACAGTCAGTCACAGTGCTCCCAAGGAGGGTCAGCAACCATAAGTCATTGTTAAGGAAGCTGACTGCAAATTTTGCATTTTGCTTGGAAATCAGTTCCCAGAGTCTAGAATCCAAGCTGCTTAAAGTTCAGTGTGAGGTTTCCACAGTCAGTGATGATTTAAGCTGTCATGTCATCTGTGAATGTTTGTCCTCTGGGTTTTCTGAAGTCCATAGTCAACACAGGGTGGCGACAGTAGTAGTGGTTCATCCTGTGGGTTGCTTTTTCGAACCCCCACTCTGTCTGTCTCTGTCATTCTGTCCTTGGGCGAGACACTTCACCTGTCTTGCCTGCTGATGCTGGTCAGGGGGCTCGGTGGCACCGATTGTATAGCAGCATCAGCTCTGTAAGTCTGCCTTAGTGCAGCTGTGGCTACAATTTAGTCTAGCACTGCAGTGTATGAATGGGTGCATGACTGATGTTAGTTTAAAGCGCCTGGGGCTCCTCTGACTTGATAAAGCACTGTACAAATATTTACCATAGCCATTTACCAGGGAACCTTAGAGCACTTCATCTTTCCTTCTTCTGACCAGCTTTATGGAGATGCTGATGTCATTTTCCAGCAGGACTTGATACTGTTCCTTCAATGCCAAAGGTACCTAAAGCAGGTTCAGTGAGGTTACTGTGCTTGATTGGCCAGAAAACTAGGCTGACCTGAACCCCATACAGAATCTATATTGTCAAGAGGAAGATGAGAGACACCTGACACAACAAGGCAGATGACCTGAAGGACGCTATGAAAGCAATCTGGGCTTCCATTACACCTATGCGGTGCCACAGGCTGATCACTTCCATGCCACGCTTCATTGATGCAATATTTAATGCAAAAGAAATCCCAACCATGTACTGATTGCATTTGATGTACAGTATGTGGGCAGATTTTTCAGTTGCTTCCCATTTCTGCATTAAGTTATTTTTTACTGGTCCTATATAACATTCTATGTTTGTGAAAAACTAAATTTCCCATTAGCTGTAAAGCCTTGAAATATACCACTCTGTGTAATGAATCTATAAAACAATAGTGTCAGTTTTCAGTTAGAATTAGTGTAATTATTAAACTATTGTTAATATTCTAATTTTCAACATGTACCTGTGGGTGTAGGGATTGCGATGACTATTGAAGGGTTTTTTTGTAAACCTTGTTTCCTTGTTTAAAATAAAAGAAAGACATGATGATAACCAACTTTCAGCTTGCTGGTGAAGGCCACTAGATTACATTTGAAGTCCTCTGACATTTCAAAGTTTTCTTTAAGCCATGCAGACTAGCAAGTTCGTCAGGGTTTGTTAGAGAAACAGGCCTGCAGCATCACAGTTCCTCCACGATTTTAAATAGTGGACATGAGATGCTTTTCCAGATTATCATTATTTGTTTTATAGCAGACCCATCTGAAATGTTTGTTGCCTAAAACGTTTGGTCTGGTCTGGCCAAATCACAAAGTAGAATTTAGCAAACTTAACTTGTTTACATTAAGACCTATAGACTATAGCCTAAGCCTGCTTGGAGTAATTAATCCTGGACAACCAGTTGGCAGCTGTGGTTTGCTGTGGTTCTCCTAGAGTGAGGTTTGGAGATGTTTTTACCTCTGTTACCATCATACTCATATTATTTTTGTTTATTTCACTGAAAAGTGAACATTTTCTCAGAATGTAATACTCTCCACTTTTGTTCTGTCTGATTCTACATTTTTGTCATTAGTTTATGTTAGTTTTGTCAGTGTAAACGGTTCACTCTATAAATGTTGTTATGATTGTTTGTCACTGTGTGTGGTACTGTGGATAGAGCTTCATAAATAGAGCTCCATAAATTGACCCTGTTAAGCAGTGCAGACAAATAACCCCCCCCGCCCTCCTTTATCTACCTCCTATTAGTATCCTTTTTTGCTATGTTACCCAGCTCCTTGTCATTTTATTCGTTCAGAGCAATCGGAGCCAACCCTCTGTACTGTGACTGTCGGCTGCTCTGGCTATCAGACTGGGTGAAGAGTGGGTATAAGGAGCCTGGTATTGCCCGCTGCACTGGCCCCCAGGGCATGGAGGGCAAGCTGCTGCTCACCACACCTGCTGACAAGTTCCAATGTCTGGGTGAGTGGACAGGAAGCCCTTCTGTCTTCAAATGATCAAGAAAGCTATGCATTGAAAGACTGCACATGAAACAGGAGCTATTAGTAACATGGTTTCCTCTGTGCATTTATTTCAATGCATTTGTTGATTTGGTGTGTGTTTTTCTAATCAAGGTGACCTAATGTATTGTTTAAACATAATAATTTCACCTAATAATCTTATTCTTGTTCTGCTGGAGGAAATTAGAGGACTGCTGAGTGAAATGGCTACCCATCTAATGTTTTTTAGTTTAAGTTCTAAGCAAGTATTCATCCACATGCAAATGCTTCCTAATGGATGGTCTTTAATGAAATCTTTCCAGTTGGTGTCGGACATTAGAGAAGTTGGTGGCTGTTACTCCCACACACTTACAGCTCCAGACACTGCACTGTAGATAGACCTAATTTACACAAATCTACAGAAAATTGCCTATGGACACATACAATCAGAATTTGCTGCAGGTGGATGTTATGCAACGCGTTCTGGGATCTGTTTTCAGAAATCCTTTAAAGATGAATGCAGTGCACTGAGATTTCAATAACAAAACCAGTGGATTTGAGTAGCTGTCAATACATTATGTTGTTGAAGAACTATGATTAACAACCAACCATGACGTCTAGCAAAAGATAAAAATAGTGTATACATCATTTATTTAAGACTGTGACACACATATGCTGCTATGTGTTCTTCCTACTTAGCTCAACAAATATGGTCCATTGCAATAGACAGTACTTGTGATTTAGCCTCATAGGCCTTAAACCATGCAGAAGTTAAAAATGATATTCTAGTCATTTAGCTTTAATGAACGCATGGGCTGCTATTATTTTACACAGAAGAAAACTGTTGACTTGGGTTTCCTCTTTCTCCAAGTCTGAGTGCCATCTATTGATGAGGAATGACACGGATACCAATTTTTAGTAAAATGTGACATTACCATCAAAACCATATTCAGTGTTGGAATCCTTGTAAGTATTTCCATCATAGAAAACATCATATGTTGTTCAATTCTCTCTGGTGGCGGTCTTGTTCTTATTTCACTGGCATTACTATCACTGTATGAAAATATATAGTATATCCAAATTTTGCCCATCTAAACGTTGCTTCATTGTTTTTATCTTTTATTTCTACAGATAATCTCACAAAGAAAACAATCTCTTTGCTTTCAAAAACAGAAATAATTTGACACAGAAGACATTCCATGTCTGTTTGTCTAGGATTAAGTACAAGGATGAAAACTGCTACTATTATTAATAATAGTAATGATGATGATAACATTCAGGATGCGGGAAAACTGATTATTGTTACTAACTTTATTGCTGCAGTAACTTAAGCATGTAATACTTCAACCTAAATTCAGATTTGTTTCATTTCTGTTTTACCTTATTCCATGTTTTACAGTGTAGGCATTTGTTCTATCTAAAAATAACTAATTTCATGGTTTATACAATCATTTCAACAACTTATTAGCAAAATAACTAATTTAACAAATATAAATGCATTTCATTAAAAACATTTCTTTATTTATCTAAATCTTCCAACACGTAAAAATAATTATAAGTTTAACAGTTCACCTGTTTTGCATAATACATGTCTTTCTTACATAAAGGAGTAAGTTGTAATTTAATCTTATATATTCATGCCCCATTACTTTATTTAATAAATACATTGATTTTGTTTTTTACTATTTACACTATTTACAGTTTCAAAACTAAGAAAAGATCACAACAAAATTGTTTAAGTATCAGAACAGAATAGTTGTAAAGTTAAACTATGGCCTTTAAAAATATCCCTGTTGGTCATTATT
The DNA here is from genome assembly GCA_036173005.1 of Crenichthys baileyi. Classification (NCBI taxonomy): domain Eukaryota; kingdom Metazoa; phylum Chordata; class Actinopteri; order Cyprinodontiformes; family Goodeidae; genus Crenichthys; species Crenichthys baileyi. The sequence continues at coordinate 159,244 of JAHHUM010002674.1, forward strand.
ATATACATTTTA